>LZPO01034124.1:550050-560391 GCA_001675575.1 Neotoma lepida
GGTGAGAGACCAGAGGGAAGAGCACGTCTAGTCTCGTGGATGCTGCTTAAATAGGCCCAGGGGAGGAGCCGTGTTTTGGCGGGCTCTGAAGGGGCGTGTTCAGCCAGGAGTCCGAGCCGCTCGAGGTGTGGGTGGTGCTGGGTTGGAGCTGCATCCGGAAGACCCCCAGGTAGAAAGCAGCTCTGCCAGTGGCCTGGCGGCTGGGAATTGTCCGCCAAGAGCGGGACACCAGGGGCTAAGGTGGAGCTCCTACCAAACAGATACTTTTAAGTGAATATGGAATTGAAGATAATGTTCTAAGGGGTCAAAATCCAGAAACAAACAGCAGAAAACAAACATTTTTTAACAAAATGTAAAATATTGTGTTTTAAGTCAACTACAAAATGTTACTAAAATCAGAACAATATCTCTGTGGTGGTTTGAATGAGAATTCCCCACCCNCCATGCCCATAGGCTCATATGTATGAGTACTTGGTCCCCAATTGGTAAATATTTGGATTGGTAAAGATTGGGAAGTGTGGCCTTGTTGGAAGAAGTGTGTCACTGGCGGCCAGCTTCAGGTTTCAAAAGACACAGGCTGTGGCAGCTTGGAAGGCAATTGGCCCTCATAAGCTCATAGGGAGTGGCAGTATTAGGAAGTATGGCTTTGTTGGTGTGGCCTTGTTGGAAGAAGTGTATCATTGTAGAGGAGGGCTTGAGGTCTCATATACGCTCAAGCCATGCCCAGTGTCTCAGACCACTTCCTGTTGCCTGCCCAAGATACAGAACTCTCAGCTACCTCTCCAGCACCATGTCTACCTGCATGCTGCCATATCCCACCATGATAATAATGGACTGAACCTCTAAAATGTAAGCCACCCAATTAAATGTTTGTTTTTTTTTATAAGAGTTATCCTGGTCATGGTGTCTCTTCACATCAATAGAAGCTCTAACTAAGACAGAAGTTGGTACCAGGAGTAGGGTATTGCTGTGATAGGCCTGACCATGTTTTTGTTTGGAGGAATTTGGACTTTGGTACTTTGGGTTAAGAAAGCAGTAGAATGCTGTAAGCATTGCTTAATGGGGCATAGCAGTAGGAGCATGGAAGACAGTGGTGCTGAGTGTGATTTGAACTGTGGATGCCTGGATCAAGAGGTTTCAGAGGAAATAATGCTAGTATGTGGTCTAGAGATTATTCTTGTTCTATTTTGGTGAAGAAAGTGGCTGGTTTTTGCTCTTGTCCAAAAAGTCTGCCTGAGGCTAAAGTGAAAAGTTTTAGATTAATTCCGTTGGCAGAGGAAATCTCAAAACAGCCTAGTAGAGACTCTATCATGTAGTTACTAGTGTTAACTCTATATTAATAAAGATTTATAATGAAAAGGAGCAAGCTGAACAGGGTAAATTACAGAATGGAAAATTTGAGAAGAAAGGGAGCACCAAGAACTGGAGTGGAGCTAAGTCCTCTGTTCAAGGAGATAAACAGATTAAGAAATAGAATAAAGGGAGTGGTGACCTCAGGGCAAGATCCCACCCAGTAAGTTTCCTACTTGTGAAAAGGAATGAAAGAAAAGCTTAAAGCAGGATGTGATGGTGCACGTCATTAATCCCAACGCTCCAGAGGCAGAGGCTGGTGGATCTCTGAATTTGAGGCCAGTGTGGTCTACAGAGCAAGTTCCAGGAGAGCCAAGGTTAAGCAGTGAAGGAAACCATGTAAAACAGAAAGCTGGTGAAGACGTCATTGAACAAGGGGGCCATATTCTTGCCCCAGCAAGCAGCAGAACTTGGCAGCTTCAGCCGTGTGGTTCTAGCTTTAGAGTCAAGGATGGAAGAAAGTAGTTATGGAATATTCCCCCAGACTAAGGAAATCCTCTGAGGCCAGGCATGTGTCAGAGGTCTTCCTGAATGGAGGCCCAGAGAAGCCATTGTGTGAAGCTGTGAAGGAGAAGCCTGGATTGCCTTGGAGACCCCAAGATGTTACAGATGCCAGAGCCATGGGATACTTGCTGAAGAGAGCTGCTAGTGGAGTGGAACAGGACCATGAGAAAGAAGTGTGTTGCAGTCAACAAAGCTGAAAGGAGTTGGAGATCTGAAGAACATTTTGACATCAGACATGGAGATGCAGAATTTGGANTTTGCCCAGCTGGTTTTTGATCTTGTTTTGGTCCAGTATTTCCTCATTATGTTCCCTTCCCTNTGTTTTGGAATGGTAATGTATATGTGCCATTATATGTTAAAAGCATGTGATCTGTTTTTTTATTTTGATTTCACAGGGGATTACAGTTAAGATATTACATGAATCTCAGAAGAGACTTCGAACTTTAGACTTTAAAACATTGTTGAGACTAAACTATGGGGACTTTGAAGTTGGACTAAATGCATTTTGCATTACGAAATGGTTACAAGCTTATGGGGGCCAGGGAGTAGAATGTGGTGGTTAGAATACAATTGGTCCCCATAGAACTCTCAGCTACCTCATCAGCACCACATCTGCCTACATGCCGCCATGTCTCACCATGATGACTGAACCTCTGAACTGTAAGCCAACCCAATTAAATGGTTTTCCTTTCTAAGAGTTGCTGTGGTCATGGTGTGTCTTCACAGCAGCAACAGAAACCTTAACTAAGACACAGGCCGTTCCCAGCACTCTCTCTCTCCTCTTCCTACTTGTGGATCAGGATGTGTACTCCCAGCTGTCCCAGCCACCATGCCTTTGCTCCGCTATCTCGGATTCTAACTCTCTGAAACTATAAGCCCAATTTTAAAAACTTTTTTATAAGTTGCCTGGGTCATGGTGTTTTGTCACTGCAATAGAAGAGTAACTAAAATAAACCTTTAAAATTGTTGTTGCTAGCTGGGCAGTGGTGNCACATTGTTGTGTGATATTTTGTTTGTGTTCTGACAAATAAAGCTTGCCTGGAGATCAGAGGGTGGAGCTACCACTAGTTAACCATAGAGGTCTGGAGGTCTGTACAGACAGAAGACAGGAAGTGACAAGGCTGGGAGGAGAGAGGAAGTGATAAAGTGGGGCAGAGAGATCTCAGCCCTTTTTGGTCAAAGGATTTGTAGAGGTAAGAAGTCTCTAGTGGCTGCTGCTCTGCTTCTCTGATCTTTCAGCTTTCACCCTGATATCTGACTCCTGGTTCTTATTGATAAGACTAATTAGGATCACGCTTCAGCACATGCCTTTAATCCCAGCACCCAGGAGGCAGAGGCAGATGGATCTCTGTGAGTTTGAGACCAGCCTGGTCTACAGANAAAGTTCCAGTACAGCCAGGTCTACACAGAGAACCCTGTTGTAGGAGAATGTTTTGTCCAATTCTGCCCGGCTCCCACAGCCACTCACACCCAAATAAACACACAGAGTCTTATATTAATTATGAACTCTATGGCCATTAGCTCAGGCTTATTACGGACTAGCTCTTACACTTAAATTAAACCATTTCTATAAATCTATACTTGCCACATGGCTCATGACTTACCAATACCTTAACATCTTGCTTCTCTTGGTGGCGGCTAGCAGCATCTGCTCCGCTCTGCTTTCTTCTTCCTCTCTCTCTAGTTAGAATGTCCTGCCTAACTTTATTCTGCCTCACCATTGGCCAACAGTTTTATTTATCAACCAATCAGAGCAACACATATTCACAGCATACAAAACAATATCCTCATCATTTCCCCTTTTCTTTCTATTTAAAAAGAAAGATTTTAATTTTAACATNGTAAAATTACATAAAACAAAACATTTATCTAGCAAGAATTACAGTNACATATACATATATCTAGTCTATATTTGGCAAATTCAAATAAAATATTCTATTTATCCTATATTTGTGAGTCTAAAGTTTTATATCTAATTTATCTTTTATCATAACCAAGGAAAATTACAACTATAACTATCTAGTCTTCAACTACATCAAAGACTACAGAAGGATATAATAATTGTTGTTGCTTTAGACACAAGAATTAAGTTTTAATTTTACACTGGTGCCTTTTCATTAGAATGGCAACATTTTTAGATGAGTCTTCCTAATTTTCAAACTATAGGTTATATTGTGGAGTACTAATTATCTCTTGTATTCTTTTCAATCTTTATCTAAATTTATGGTCAAGACAGAGCAAATTCTCCAGATAAAGACCTAACAATATAAATTACATGATATATTTCAATTTTAAAATGGGAGAGGATGACAAGCAGTCACTGGTGCANAACGCNTTGTATTTTTCCAGGGTCTCCAGCAGACAATGACTGTACAAAGCACACAAATTAGTTCCCAAACAGCCATCCATATCCACTCCTTGTGTGCTTTAAGAGCTAAGCACCTTAGCATCTTCTACTAAAACGTCTGTTGGGTTAAACTCAAGTTAGATTTCCCTGAACAGTAGATTTCCCTTCTAGTTACTCTGTCTGCAAACTACCTACTCGTGAAAGGACAAATGGGGAATTTAAGTTAAACCACANATTCTGAAACCTAAATAAAGGACACCAGATAGCAAAGCTAAACACTGTTTTTAGACTTTGTTTTTTCCTTTAAATAACTATTAAATCTAGGGAACTGAAGAGATGGCTTAGTGGTATAGAGCACTGGGCACTGGGCACTCTTCCAGAGGTCCAGTTCCAGAACCCATATTAGTGGCCCACAACTGTCTATAACTCTAGTTCCAAGGGATCTGACACCCTTTTTTGACTTCCATGGGCACCAGGTGTCCATGTGGTACATAGATACACGTGCAGACAAAATGCCCTTGCACATAAACTATAAAGTAAAGTAAAATATTTTAGTTAGAGCCTTGGTAGTAAGAGTTTCCACTGGGTGGTGGTGGCACATGCCTTTAATTCCAGCACTCTGGAGGCAGAGGCAGGCAGATCTCTGTGAGTTTGGGGCCAGCCTAGTCTACAGAGCGAATTCCAGGACAGCCAGGGCTATACAGAGAAAGCCTATTTTGAAAAATAAAAACAAACAAACAAAAAAAGAGGTTCCATGCAATTCACCTGATGTTAAATAACTAGANAGATTGATAGCCTTGGAGGCCATTAAGGATNTACTCTCTACTCTCTCCCTCATGGTCATCTCAGAGCTCCATCTTCCAAGGAAAGCATCACAGTTGCCCCCTTAAGATTTAAATTATACAAAAGGTGGAAACGTCAAGTATTTGTTGTGGCTCATTAAGTGAAAGCCTCTTTCTAGTCAAAATAATAGATTCTGGTTCTACTTCTGGCCCTGGTTAGAGACATGGCATTCCAATATGCCCAGAATTTATATATTATTATCTCTTCCCTTAAGAGTTAATCCAGATAGCCCTGTCAGTCACATCCCCAGGAAGAATCAGGAAAGCTGATTTACCTGAGGTCAGGCTAAGGAGAGGAGATGGGAGGAATAATTATCCCCTTCACGAGATTATGTACTTATCTTCCCCCAAAGCCACTCCNTCGTGCATCTGCTTACACAGTTTCTCCCATGCCTCACTGCTAAGCTTGCTCACTTTTCTGACTATTTCTGACTTGATACTGTTAGTAAAGATTGTACATGCAGGGCTGGAGAGATGTCTCGGCGGTTAAAAGCACTGAATACTCTTCCAGAGGACTCAGGTTCAATTCCCAGCACCCACATGGTGGTTCATAGCTGTCTGTAACTCCAGTTCTGAGGGATGCAGCACCGTCTTCTGGCTTCTGTGGGCACTAGGCATACATGCAGGTAAAACACCAATATATGGCTGGCGGTGGTGGCACACATCTTTTTTTTTTTTTTTTTTTTTTTTGGTTTTTCGAGACAGGGTTTCTCTGTGTAGCTTTGCGCCTTTCCTGGAACTCACTTGGTAGCCCGGGCTGGCCTCGAACTCACAGAGATCCGCCTGCCTCTCCCTCCCGAGTGCTGGGATTAAAGGCGTGCACCACCACCGCCCGGCAGTGGCACACATCTTTAATCCCAGTACTCAGGAGGCAGAGGCAGGTAGATCTCTGAGTTTGAGGCCAACATGATCTCTACAGAGCTAGTTCTCGGACATCCAAGGCTACACAGAGAAACCCTGTCTCGAAAAACCAAAACACATATATAAATGAACTGATTAATTAAAATTTAAAAAGATTACATATCCAGTCACGCGTTAACAGGTAACCATGAAGATGTGGAGAGCTCCCTGCCGTGAACGTTGTGTTATCTTGCATCAGCCATAAAGTTAGGTGTGAAGTTCAACAATCTGTCATCAACTGCAGAGGTTATTTACCGTCTGAGCTCATAAAAACATGCAATGCAAGAAAGTTATGAACCAGTTTCCTTTGACACTGACACTTGCCACATTAACTCCTTCAGTCCAGACTGGAGGCCTCANCNAGAGTTATGTCAGATAAGTTGCCTGAAGAAAAAAGAANTAGGGGCTGATTTATAGACAGTTCTTCAGTATACATGGACCACACAAAAGCAGACACCTGCAACATAAGAGGCTCACTCAGACCTCTGAGGAAATAACTCAGTCAGTAAAGTGATTGCACAAGAATGAGAACTTGATAGCCTGGTGGCAGCAGTGGCCCACACCTTTAATTCCAGCGCTCGGGAGGCAGAGGTAGGCGGATCTCTGTGAGTTTGAGGCCAGCCTGGGCTACAAAGTGAGTTCCAGGACAGCCAGAGCTGTTACACAGAGAAACCCTGTTTCAAAAAAACAAACAAACAGAAAACCTCCAAGAATAAGAATTTGAGTTCAGATGCCTAAAATCCATGTAAAATCTGGGCACAGTGTCATGAGTCTGTAGGTACAGCACTAGGGGAATGGAGTCAGGTAGATCCCTGAAGCTCATTGGCCAGCCAGCTGAGTGAGCTCAGGCTCAGTGAGAAATTCTATCTGGAACCATCAGTATAAGAATGNATAAGATTCTTATGCAATTATAAGATTGCATAAGAATGCTTTCTCTGCAATCTTCAGGACCAGAGTTTGGACCCCAGAACCCATGAAACAAGCCCTCTGTGGTGGTTTGAAAAAAGATGGCTGCCAAAGAGAGTGGCACTATGAGGAGGTGTGTGTGNCTTTGTTGGAGGAAATGTGTCACTGTGAGGGTGGAGGTTTTGAGGTCTCATATATGCTCAAGCCACAGCTAGTGTGTCAGTTCCGTTCCTGTTGCCAGCAAGATAGAGAACTCTCAGCTACCTCTCCAACACCATGTCTTCCTGCACGATGCTTTGTCTTGCCATGATGATAACGGACTGAACCTCCGTAAGCAAGTCTCCATTAAATGTTTTCCTTATAAGAGTTGCTGTGGTTATGGTGTCTCTTCACAACAATAGAAAGCCTAACTGAGGCGCCATATGTTCCCCAAAAACCTGTAACTACAGCTCTGAGGGATCCAACACCTTCTTCTGGTCTCTGATTTCTGCAGTCAGAAGTGCACACCCGCACACATATATGCTCATACACTCACACAGATGCACATACGTACACTATCCTTATCTATTTCCTATCACTGTAATAGACACCAGATGGACCAAACCCAACTCGGATAGGAAACAGTTCATTTGGCCTCAGCTTACAGCCCGTCATCAAGGAAGCCGAGCCAGGAAACTGGAGGCAGTAACTGAAGCAGAAACCACAGAGGAATTCTGCTGACTGACTTGCCCAACCTGCTTTCTTATATAATCCAGGTCCGCCTGTCCAGGAGTGGCACTACCCACAATGAGCTGGGACCTCCTATATCAATTATCAATCAAGAGAATGCCCTGCAGACATGCCCACTGGCCAACCCATTGGAGTCTGTTCTGGATGACTCCAGTCTGTTGACAAAAACCAATCAACAAACACATACNGGGGAANGGGGTGAAGGATAAGTGAAATAAATCTTAAAGAGGGGCTGGGGGGCGCTGGAGAGATGACTCATTGGTTCAGAGCACTTGCTGCTCTTCCAAAAGACCCAAGTTCAGTTCCCAGTACCCACCAGGTGTAAGTCCAGCTCCAGGAGATCAGACACCTTCTGCGGACCTCTGAGGCCACCAGACACGCATGTGGCACTCATACATACATGTAGGCAAAACACTCATATGCATAAATAAATCTAAATTTAAAAAATAATAATAAAGTGGAGAACAATTGAGGGAGACACCCAACCAGCATGGGGTCTCTGGTCTCACACATGCACACGAAACTGGCGTGTGCACATGATCTACACAAACACACTTCCAATAATACAACAAGTCAGGAATGACTCTGAGGGCAAGGAGGAGACTAGAAAATCCAAATCCCCTGGTTGATTGCTGGCTGTCCACTTTGTTAGACTGACAGATGCCTAAGAATTTCCGACAGTGTGGTCAAGGACCTAAAAGGAACAGAAAAGNGGAAGCCCCCCTCAGAACTGTCAGAAGGAGACGCCCCTCGGGGGGGTTGATAGTGATGTGCACAAAATAATACACCCTGGCATGGCAGCTTCCTTCCCCTGCCACCATACTGATTTCTCAATGGATTCATGAGCACAGTGGCCTCGAAGACAGAGATGGAGGGTATTCAAGAACAGATCACGACCTCCGCACAGAAGAGGAATCTGCTCCTGATGAGTGTTCACTAACAGTATATGCCAACGGGGTGGGGGGGTCCGTGTGGAGATGTTTCCCTAGGGCACCATCCAGACATTAACGGCAAGTTGATGACCCTTGACCTCCCCCACCACTGAGAGAGGAGAGAGTTGTCCTCCCTGGAGTACATATGTTTTCTGGACGGGAACTTTCCTTTCCTGCCCAGGGCTTGTGCCAGCACCCCTATCTGTAGACTCCTGGACTGTCTCATTCACTGTCGCACCCACACATCAGCCTCACAGATCACAACTGATCAAAGAATGAGTTTCACAGCAGGGGAGCTTGAGCAGTAGGTTTGTGCCTACGGACTCTCACCACAACCCCCTGTTACCCATAGCCAGTGGGTGACTTTCTGAACATGTAGTCACTGTGTCATCTATGACAAAGGGAGACAGTGAGACAAGTTCTTCTCATTATTACCCCTTATATAACAGCAGAATTTCTTTGTTTCCCACTGAGAAGCCTTGAATTTCCCTGGACTGGAGACCTAGGTTCTCNGTGGGAATTAAAGGCTATAACAATGGCTTCACCTCTAATGAGGCAGCTACTGCTTAGTCAATGGGGCTCCTATGCCACAGAACTAGTGAGCACAAGAAAGGGTTAAGCTATTGGCTGGCACAATGGACCCCAAGGTCAATTGAAAACTGTAACAAACAAGAGAGAGAAAAAAAAATCAGGACTCTTAATGATGGTTTGGGTCATCTCACCAGCATCCCAGCCCCACAACTAGGCATATTTTCAGTTGAGAACAGAGAAATTTCTGTTTGTTTNTTTTGAGACAGGATCTCTCTGTGTAGCCCTGGCTGTCCTGGAACTCACAGAGATCTGCCTGCCTCTGTCTCCTGAGTCCTGGGATTGAAGGCATGTGCCACCACCCCCTGGGGAGGACAGAGAAATTTTAGAGAGAGCAGAGATACCAACTATGAACTTGTAGCTGATCATAAGGACTNTAAAGCTTGGCATTTTTAATGTAGTCACTGTTTCCTCCTCTGTCCTTTGTCTTAGTGTTTTGTACACATGTTGTTAGAAGCTAACTTAAAAGTTTGGTTATTGGATAAGAGAATTGTCAGTGGGGCTGCAGCTAACTTCAAGCACCAAGTGTAATGGATGTGATGTCTGTGGGGGCAGTTTGCTCCTTTACGAGGGAGATTGAGGACATCGTCCCCTATGCGCAGGGTAGTTACAGCTTGTGGGGTGGAAGCAGAAGGTTGTTTCCACGTGGTGGATGTTCGGATGTAGGAGGGTGTGCGCAGAAGCTGAGTGGTCGAGAGGGCACTGTGCCAAGTGTGCTTTATTGCCTCTCAGCTCCAACTGTTTCTCCCCACGCGTTCATGCCAGAGCTGCACTGGTGCCCCTTCTCCCCATGCATTCACGCCAGAGCTGCATTAGTGCATCCTCTCCCTCAGCTCCAACCATTCTCCCCACCCATTCACACCAGAGCTGCACTGGCNCACCCTCTCCTTGCCAGATGCCTTAGTGGTGGGATTGTCATTAGGGAATCCCGGAGAGACACTGGGACAATAAGGAAGGAAGGGGTTCATTCCAATGTGCTGCTTCCTGGCTGGTTCTCTGTGGGCAGGGCTTGGTAGTACTCACCAAGCAGGCCTTAGGAGCTGGCTCTTATCGTACCCTCTGTTCCTGCAGGTTAGCTCTGACTTTGGCCCCACAGGTCACTGTTTTGTGGCAGCCACCTTCCCCCTCTTAGCTTCAGTCCCAGCCTCGAGAGCTGCTGTCTGTACTGCTGCTTCTGGGTCCCCTGGAGTCCTAGCATTACCTCTGTGTAGTTATTTGTCTTTTCCTTATTAATAATGTGAGA
>LZPO01034124.1:576031-588881 GCA_001675575.1 Neotoma lepida
AGGTCCTGAGTTCAATTCCCAGCAACCACATGGTGGCTCACAACCATCTGTAATGAGATCTGGCGCCCTCTTCTGTATACATAATAAATAAATCTTTAAAAAAAAAAGTGCCCTTCCAAGTGTCCACTTGGTACTGGGCTCAGAGTGAAGAAAGCAGCAGGGGGTCAGACAGCAGAATCCACTGTGCTCCATAGTGGCTGCAGATCAGGGTCTAGAGTGCCGCCAGCTGAGGCCGAAGCCTTATGCCTTGAAGGCGAAGTCTGTCCTCTGTTGGCACATGTGTAGAGAGATCCCAAGGGTGTGTTGGCAACCAGAGCCCCTCCCTCTGTGCAGAGAAGGACTTCCATCCCAGAAAATGTCAGCTCCTGGAAGGGTGGTGGCCTGTGCACTCGGTCCAGACTCGGCGTCCCTCACTTTCTCCACTCCCCCAATGACCCACCTGCATTTGTCTAGCGCCCATCCTACGTAAACTACTGTCTTGCCCCACCAATCCGTGCTATCTGTGGTCACCACCAACCACATTTGAACCACATTTCTTCTGTGTTATTTTCTGTCTCAGCCTTCCCTAGAACCTTGGCCATCACTGACATCATTTTTCATTTTACCTAGTAGGTAGTCAGGAAGTTTTGTCTTGTTTGTTTGTTTGTTTTTTGATGACTGTGGAGAGAGAACTCAGGGCCTTCCACACACTGAGCAAACACTTCACCACTTAGCCACACCCCAGCCCAGAAATGCCTGTTAAAGATAGCAACAAGATGGCGACAACTCCTCACCCTGAAGCACACACTTACATGAGTGCACATGCATCTGCTCACCTGCTTCCTTTTCACATAGCCCCTTACCCTCACATGATATTAAATGTTGTCAATTCACTTTCGCTGGTCTCTTCTATAGAATTAATCTGCAAAAAGCAGTAATTTCCACTGTATGTGCAGTACCCAGCACCACATCACACACAGGAGGCTCAATAAGGACTTGCTAAATGACTTCTCTCCTCNTCCCCTGCCCTGGGAACTTGTTACAAACACTGATTCCCAGGTGCTCAGTGGCAAGGTGCCTGTCTGGGTTTGAGCCTCAGTTGTATGGGCAAAAACAGAAAAAAAGAAAAAAGGAATCGATACATAAGTGCTGACTCTTGGCATCCACCCAGGGAGCCTGAATAAGAACCTAGTAATGGTGTGTGGAGAAGTCAGCAAGGCTGCAGGGGAGGACAGAAGGGCTTCCCAACTATAAAAGGCAGAAAGATGTGTACGGGAGAAAACTGGAGTAAACCAGGGGTTTCTGGCCACGTGAAGCAAGCTCTGAGCTCAGGAGGAATATGCTTAATTCAGGAAGGCTCCTGAAGATAGAAGCCAGGTTGCCCTAATTTGATGGGCTCTCTGGCTAGAGCCAGCTCTCTGGGCCTGGAGCAGGCTGTAAGGGGGTGTTTGAACAGGCTCCCCAGAGGCACAGCTCCCCAGAGGCTGTAAGGGGTGTTTGAACAGGCTCCCCAGAGGCACAGCTCCCCAGAGGCTGTAAGGGGTGTTTGAACAGGCTCCCCAGAGGCACAGCTCCCCAGGCACAGCTGCCCAGGCACAGCTCCCCAGGCACAGCAGTCTCGGCCCCTGTGTCACAAACCTGCACGAACAGGATGGACATAGGGTTCACTACTACTTGGAAGGCAGAGTCAGGTGGATCTTTGTGAGTTCGAGGACAGCCTGGTCTATAGTGAGTTTCAGGACAGCTAAGGCTATGTAGAGTGGCCCTGTCTCAGAAAAATAAAACAAAAACCCAAAATCTTTAAGAACAAACTCTAAAGGCAGAGGCTTACTGATTTCTTTTTTATTGGGTTTGGTAGACTGTGAGGACCCCAGGATGAAGATGACCACACCCTGTGTGAGCTCAGGTAACTGGCTGGCCTAAGAGACCTTGACCTGGGCATGTTAACATGCACGATACACTGCCCATGGACACACCTACCCCTCTTCACTCCCAACCCACCCTGCGCCCTTGGCAGGCAGCCTCTGGGATCCCAACATCACTGTGGAGACCTTGGACACCCAGCAGCTGCGAGTGAGCTTCACCCTCTGGAATGAATCCACCCCCTACCAGATCCTGCTGGAGAGTTTTCCACACTCAGAGAACCAAAGCTGCTTTGATGACATTTGGCAAATACCTGCGGTACCTGTATTTCTTACCCCCTCAGACATAGATTAAAATACCTCTCAAATCCTCGCGCTTCCTCCCTGCCGGGCCTAGCTAACCCTGTTGCCAGAGCCCAACACTGCACTCAGGTGCACTGGCTGTTGCCCTTCCCCTCTCGGGAGGCAGAGGTTCTGGTATCTTCTCAGTTTGTTGAGAATAGTTTGTGAACATAGGTAAAATGGCTGAGTAAGCCTTAGACTGTAAATCTAAATGCAGAACTTTAAGTTCTCTTTTTACCAAGCCTTGTGGTGAAGTTCATATTGGATAACGATTGAAAGAAAGTAGAAAAAATGTCTTTGCTGAGGCTTCTCCTCCATCTTCTCCCAGGCCGGAGAAGTAGATTGAAGCCAGTATAGGGTATTTAGCCTGTCTCTTATACACATCTAGATGTGTATAAGAGACAGGTGGTAAGGTATTTTAGTTGTTAACTAAAATTTCATTTCCTCCCTTCAGTCTGGTGGGGATTTGGCTTCATAACATCAGTTGATTTGCATTCAATATGTGTAGATAAAGGCTTGCAATCCTTAAATATCAGAAGCTAAACTTAAAAGTTTGCTTAGGCTTTTGAAGGCCTTGGACTAATTGTGTCCTATACTTGTCGTTAAGGGGGATGTCGTGAGAGAGCTAAAAGTAGTAAGAATAATTAGAGTGGCAAGTTTTGTTACTTTCTATGTTTTCCTGATAGCTAACTATTTTGAGGATCCCCTCATGACTGAACCCTCAGTTGGTAAAGTAGTGGGTAAAGTAGTGATGATATTGCCCAGCCCACCGCCCCACCACACTTTCCATACCCCATCCAGTCCATGTTCTCCATGCCCCGCAGGCTTCTTCCCTATATTTATTCTACTTTCTCTCAAAAATTATTTGGAAATTTAAAAAGAAATGAGGAGATTAAGACAGAAGGAAAATAGGTAAGATGAGGCCAGGTGAGAGCAGAAGGTGTGCTCTGTACACTTGCTGCACATACGTGGATCGGTGCCCTCGTCCCCAGCAGCCAGAGCAGAGAAGGAGATGCCCATTACTAAATGTGCTTTTAAGTTCATCACAGGCTAGTCACCATGCAGAAATAACATTTTTTCTGGACCAAAAATCACAAAAGCATTTCTCCCTCTGACATTTGTAAGTGGGGCACTGGTCCACAAAAGGTCACTTTTCCAGCAGCTATTTTTGTGGGTGTATAACCCCAAGGTCTTACCCAGCTTCTACCTCTCTCTCCAGCCCAGACAAGAAGAATTCCACCAGCGAGCCAACGTCACACTCCCTCTAAGCAACTATAACTGGTGCTGCCGCCACCACCTGCAGGTGAGAGGGTAGAGCAGTAAGAGGACATGCACAGGTGGCCTTCCTTTCAGAGGAATGAGGTAGGCAAGGAGGGCAGCTCCAGCCACTACTGGCTAGGGGAGCCTCTGGCTGCCTTTCTCCTCCTGGTCCTCCTAGTGGGAGACCTGGCCTAACAGCCACATTGAAAAATAAGGAGCGTGGGCCCGTTGAGATGGAGTCTTACCATTTTTCCCAGGCTGGCCTCGAGGAGACCACCTCGGCTTCCCTAGCAGCTGGGATGTAGGTCCACACTACCACATGCAGCTCAGCAGCCATGTGGAAACCCGAGCCTGGACAGCCAGAGTCTGTTACTCACAGGTCACCTCTTTCGGTATGAGGGTATGGGTAGGCATATTTTTCACCCATCTGCTCCCTCAGGTCCAGCCCTTCTTCAACAGCTGCCTGAATGACTGCTTGAGACATGCTGTGACTATACACTGCCCAGAAATCCCAAAGGACCCAGGTAGGAGAGAAACAGTTGTCATTGGTATATATGGGGTAAGCTGGATGAAGGTTGTCTCCAGGGAGAGGAATCCTGACTGTGTGGGTAGAGGGAGATTTAGCTTTGAGCTTTTGGTAGCCAAGGTAGAATGCAGAATGACACTCCTGGGTTGGACTTCTTGCTCAGCCTTTCACTAGCTCTGCACCTGAAGGCAAAGGACTTAACCTTTCTTATCAACTCAGTCTTCTTGACTGTAAATAAGATAGTTATTCTCACAAAGTAAGAACTATGTACCATGGAAGTACTTTAACATGCCAAGTTCATATATGAGAAAACTGAGGCACAAATAGTAATTTGCCCATGTTGATACACCAAAGACATAGCCCCAAAGCTCCTTCTTGAGCTTGTAGGGTTGGCAGCCACATGTCCCTGGCTTTCAGCTTCTGCCATGTGCGGATCAAATGGAGGCAGGTGTGGCACTGTGGTGGAAGGAGCCCTGGCCCTATGGGAAGAATGATATTGCTTACAGCTTCAGCTGAAGGGGCTCCATGGAGCAGGCTACACCAAGTGTAGCTATGCCTAACTACAGGGTTAAGGCCATCTGTGGTTTCTCTGATGGGTTAAGGCCATCGGTGGGCCTCTGTGATAGGTTAAGGCCATCGGTGGGCATCTGTGATGGGCTTGGGTGACTGCTAATCATTAAGAGTAACCCTGTCCCTATTTCCTTTTGTTCTATTACAGTTTCCCTTGCAGGTAAGTCCTTCTTACAGTCAATTTCATTCCCAAGGGACCACATTAGATCCCAGCTGATCCCTGAGCCAATCCAGGAAGACAGGCTGTACCCACAGCCAGCCAAAGGGTGAAATCGTTAGTGTAGCCTGGTACAGGATAGAACCCGGGCTGGGGTATGTGGGACCCTTCCCCAGACTCACACCATTCTGTTTGTCACAGACTCTATTCCCCTGTGGGTATATGGCGTCATCACAGTCATCGCCATTCTGCTAGTGGGCTTTGTCATCCTGCTGATCGTCTGCATGACCTGGAGGCTTTCTGGTAAGGAGTGGGCTGGGGCCGCCCCTGTTCTTCCCTTTTCCCATGTGTCTTCCCTTCTTGTCCCAGTGTCACAATCTAGACCTCTGGCATACTGTGTTTAAGGGGTATCCTTCCCTCCGCCCTTCAATGCCAAATTAAGCATAGACATGGCTATTATGCAACCTGGTGATCTCAGCTGTCAGGAACCTAGAACCAGGCATCAGTCCGACCTGGAATCAAAGACCAGCTCCATGGGGGACTCCCTGAGCCTCAGGCTTTCTTTGACAAAATGGCAGTTATAATGATGTGCACATCGTGAGGCTGTGGTAGGATTAAAGCAAATAACAAATGTGAATTCTTCCTCAGAACTTGGCTCACGGTGTTTGCTCAGTGCTGTTCACCACAGTGGTATTCTTGTTGTTAAAGTTAGTGTTTCTAAATCAACAGGTTGGAAGGAGCTAGCGTGGAATTCCCTGCATCAGCCATGATCACTCAGACAGAGCAGCCTGAACAGCCTCATCCTTAGGTCCCCAGCCTTGTGCTTCTGAGCTCAGAGACAATCCTGAGGGACACAGCAGGGTGTGACAGAGAAGGCTCAGGCTCTTGACCATGAACTCACAAGGGCAGACCTTGCTCATCACCAGCTCTGTAGTCACAGGAGCCACTTGAGCTTAAATTCCATTTCCTTCTCTGTAATATGGGACGCTTCCCAGAGCCTAGAGTGACTGTGTTCATCCCCAGTATCCTTCTACTGACCAAGTTTTAATCAGGAGCATGTGGGGTGACAGGTTAGAGGGCTCAGCTTTTCCTGTGCTGTGACAGAATGTGTCTTCAGTCATCTGGGAAGCCACTTCTACACTTGCTGACATTCATGCAGATTACGGTTCATCTTAAATTGTGGGGTCCACAAGATTCGNGTCACGTGACAGCTCATGTTAATGCTGAACCGTGCCCCAGCCGCTGTTAATGTTTCCTGTTGTTTCCCGGTGTTCCTACCACAGGGAATTCAACAGGAGAAACCTCACTCACCAGGCATCAGACTGGCTTTTGACAGTTCTGGGCAAAGGCCAAAAGAATGAGGATTGAAATTAAGATTCTAAATCTTTTCTTCAGGAGCCGAGATGTAATTTAGAGGTCGAGCACTTGCATAACATGCACGGGGCCCTCAGTTCCCCCCCTGGACCCAAAAGAAATAATCCTGGTCACATGTCCAAGGGGAACAATTACCTAAGAATATAGTTCCCCTTCCTCACCTCAAGAACACTAGGAGGAAATGTTGCAAGGGCCATGGGGGCCGCTTCTGGCAGGCAGTGTTGTAAGATGTCTGCTTCCTGCATGGACTGCCCCTCCCTCCAATGGAGTCTGCTCACAGAGGCCTGGGAAGAAGCAGAACCCTAGAGTGGGCCCAGGGAGCGCACCCCACCTCAGGTCTGTGGCTCCCCACTTGGTGAATGCCACAGATAATCCAGACCCCGGCTGACTGAGGGGCCCAGCACTTCCCATACAATCTCTAGAATGTACCTCCACAGACCCATTCCTCAGAGACAAATTGGAGTGTCAGTGGCATTATACAGCTTCCTGGCTCACAGCTACACAGCTACATGACTCAGTCTCTGCAGAGGCCCAGAAGTGTCTTGTGATCACCAGCTAGGGGTTGCTCCCTTGTCCCTTTGTCACTCAGCAGCACTTCCCTCTGATACCTGTGAGCTGGTCCCTGTTTCTCTTTCGAATGAATAAGCCACTCAATAGATGCCTTTTCCCTNCAGGGTCTGATCATGAGAAACAAGGTGATGACTCCAAATGCAATGGTTAGTAGCGCTTGCTCTGTGGGGTGCTCTGCCTCTCTTGCTAAAGTCTGGCTGTGGGTTCTTGGGGTAGATGGATAGGATGTGTCTCTGGTCAGACTTTCAGAAGACTCCGCCCTTACTTAGGACACGTATCCACCTCATGCAGAGAGGGCTTTGGGGGTACCCCAAACAGGGCCCAGAATTCCTTTTTCTAATTGCTTAGACAAAGAAGGGAAGGTGAACATTTTGTGGGGAGCACTCTTCCCTGAGCAGGTGTTTCTCTTCCCCAGGCAGATCCTTATACCTTTAAGTCTTTTATTTATCTTGATTTAGGAGGTCTGGAGGTCTCACTATACAGGCCTGCAGCTTACTATGTAGACCAGGCTGGCCTTGAACTCAGAGATCCGCCTGCCTCTGCCTCCCAAGTGCTGGGATTAAAGGGGTGCTCACCACATCCAGCTTTTTACCCTTTTTTTTCATTTAAAATGATTAAAGTATCAGCCAACAACCAGATAGAACTGTATGGGGAAAGTGGTAGAGTTGAAGGAGGGAGAGAGATTGGTTCTTTTTCATGCAGGGCCCCTCACTGATTTCCTGCACATCACAACAAGGCAGTGTAGCAGCATCTGGCCTATCCAGAAGGCTGTTCTCTGAAGACAGAAAGCCAAACTTTGTCTTTGGTACAGGTAGCTTGTAGGCTAGCTGGAGAGCAGTAGTTCTCCTCCTTCCTAACCATGTGCAGTGACCCTTTAATACAGTTCCTCATGTTTTGGTGACTCCCCAACCATAAAATTACTTTGTTGCTACTTCATAGCTACAATTTTACTATTCATAGCATAATTTTATAATTTATGAATCGTGATATAAATATCTGATATGCAACCCCTGTGAAAGGGTCCTTTGACCCCCAAAGAGTTGAGAACCACTGTTGTGGAGGGTGCTGCCCAGGCCCAGCATGTGGGATCAGCACGTGTTCTCTCTCCTCTCACAGGCGTCTCACCTGTGCCTGACCTGACTCCCCCACCCCTGAAGCCCAGGAAAGTCTGGATTGTCTACTCAGCCGACCACCCCCTCTATGTGGAGGTGGTCTTAAAGTTCGCCCAGTTCCTGATCACTGCCTGTGGCACTGAAGTAGCCCTCGACCTCCTGGAAGAGCAGGTTATCTCAGAGATGGGGGTCATGACCTGGGTAGGCCGAAAGAAACAGGAAATGGTGGAGAGCAACTCCAAAATCATCATCCTGTGCTCCCGAGGCACCCAGGCCAAGTGGAAGGCCATCTTGGGTTGGACTGAGCCTGCTGTCCAGCTACGGTGTGACCACTGGAAGCCTGCTGGGGACCTTTTCACGGCAGCCATGAACATGATCCTGCCAGACTTCAAGAAGCCAGCCTGCTTTGGCACCTACATTGTTTGCTACTTCAGTGGCATCAGTAGCGAGAGCGATGTCCCCGATCTCTTCAACATCACCTCCAGGTACCCGCTCATGGACAAATTTGAGGAGGTTTACTTCCGGATCCAGGACCTGGAGATGTTTGAACCTGGCCGGATGCACCACGTCAAAGAGCTCACAGGGGAAAATTACCTGCAGAGCCCTAGTGGCTGGCAGCTCAAGGAGGCTGTGGTTAGATTCCAGGAGTGGCAAACCAAGTGCCCCGATTGGTTTGAGCGGGAGAACCTCTGCTTAGCAGGTGAACAAGATCTCCCATCCCAGGATGAAGAAGTGTTTGAAGACCCACTACTGCCACCAGGGGGAAGAATTGTCAAACAGCAGCCCCTGGTGCGGGAGCCTTCTGAGGGCTGTCTGGTGGTCAATGTCTGTGTCAGTGAGGAGGAAAGTGGAATGGCAAAGCTTGATCTGCAGCTGCGGCCCCAGAGAGAGCTAGTGGCTCAGACCCTCCAAACCATGGTGCTGCCTGAAGAACTAGTGCCTGCAGCTCGTGTGGTGGAACCTGTTCCTCTTCCAGATGGCAGTGGAGCCGCTACCCAGCTGACCCTGGCAGAGGACAGTGAAGCCTGCCCGCTGCTGGGGGCCCAGAGGAACAGTGTCCTCTGCCTCCCCGTGGACTCAGATGACTTGCCTCTTTGTAGCACTCCAATGATGTCACCTGACCACTTCCACAGTGATGCAAGAGAGCAGCTAGAGAGCCTGATGCTGTCAGTACTGCAGCAGAGTCTGAACGGACAGGCCCAGGACAGCTGGGCGAGGCCTGCAGTGGTCCCCAAGGACCCTGGCACCCCCTCTGAGGAGGAGCAGCGGCAGTCAGTGCAGTCAGACCAGGGCTACATCTCCAGAAGCTCCCCTCAGCCCCCTGACTGGCTCACAGAGGAGGAGGAACTAGAACTGTCAGCTGAGCCTCTGTCTCCTGAGGTCCTGCAGAACCTGAGGAGCCTCCAGCGGCAACTTTTCTTCTGGGAGCTTGAGAAGAACCCTGGCTGGGGCAGCTTGGAGCCACAGAGACCAGCCACAGAAGAGCAGGCTCCCTCCTAGGGCCTCCTGATCCCATGCATAAGAGGATGTATGTTGTACTGGTGTGTATATGTGTGTGGGGGAAGCCTGCCTTTGAAATGTGGACATAGTGGTGTCAGCACTTGGAGCCTGAGACTTGATTATCTCCTGAACTTAGGGGTTCAGGGCCAGTGTGGGCAACATAGCAAGACCTCAGAAAAACGAATGTAGACATTTTGATTCTGATCCCTAGACACCCCCCTTTACTTGATATGAGCATCTGGTCATCATCACACAAGAATCCTCAGCCTGTTTCCGGGAGCTCCTAGCCAAGTGGGCCACTCCTTCCTGGAGCATCTGTTCTGTACCTACTATACATCAGGCATTGGGATTAAAAAACAAGTTACATGACACAGCCTTGGCCACCAAGAAGCCTAAAAACCAATGAGGATGACAGATTAGCCAGAATGATAATCTGAGACGGAAGGCCAAATAGAAGGCTGCTGCCCTGGGCTGCAGAAAGAACCCAGGAGCCTGAGAGGTGCGGTCTGGGCCCAGGAACTGCTTTCCTGGGAGGGGAGCAGCCTGTGGATTGAGTACTAGGAAGGAGCCAGAGCTCAGGGTGGAGAGAGCTTTGTGGGGCTAGGGTGGGAGCAGCTGGGGACTCATTCATAAGTGGATCTGTTGCCCTGTGGGGAGGAAACTGCATGGCAAATATACCCAGAAGTCTCCTCAGATCAGTTTTGTAGAAAGAATCAGAATAGAAATGGGGGGTGTCAAAATTAAGAAGCAGGAAGAGGCATGTGAAATCCTGAGCTCAGGTGCTGGCAGCCGGTCTGTGAGAAGGCTGTGGTGTGTGATTCTTCATGGACTGAAGTTACCTGATCCCAGCGCCTTGGGGCCCAAGTCCCCTTAGTTCCACCTCAGAGCCTAGTAATGGAGTAAAGTAAGATATGGGGTAGTGTGATGGGGGGCATGGCAGTGGAGAGCACAGCCCACCCTCCAAGATCAGAGGAAAGTGTGTCACTGTATACCTAAGGTGTGAGGAAAGGTTGTTTAGCGTAGCTTCTGGGGTGCCCTTTTGGGGCAGATAGCAGACGGGGGTCCTAGAGAATACATAGGTGTGCATGCCCTGGGCCCCATGCTGTTCACTGCCAACTCTTCAGGCTTCGGGGAGAAAAGAACCATGAAATGCTATGGAAAAGCAAAAACAGTGTTCGCGTGTGTGCCTGTGTGTGTATGATAATGAAGACTTTAAATAAAGTTGTTGTGTTGGTAAGAATTCGTAGTTATTATGAATCCCCTCTTACCACAGGTCAAGAAGTTCCTGCTTTTAGAGTTCTACAGATAAATCTTGCCTAGTGTTAGCAAGCCCTTGAGGTTCCAAGTCTCAGACAGCGTGTGGCCCATATCCAGCCCTTCAGCAGCTGAGGGCTAGGAGAGAAAAAGAAAGCCCCTCCTACTCATTAGCCTTTTCCAGCTGTTCTCAGAGATTCTGGCAGTGAGGATCCTTGGGTCTGTATGTCAGTCAAGCCTGTGACACCCCCCAGCTTCAAATATGGACTAAGCATCAAGGGGTTCTCCCAGTGGCAAATCAGCCCCACAGCTACACAGACCTGGTCCCCCCACAGTGTCCGCTCCAGCTTGACCCGGTGCTCACAACCCTCAGCTTCCAGCTCTGCCCATTAGACTGTATCAATAAATTGGTTCTTCTGCCCTTTATTTCTCCTAACATCTTTATTGAGATGTTCACACATCATATGGTTCACAATTGACCCTACATTGAGTGGCTTGGAATATTCAGAGTTCAGCAACCATCAGTATGATCATCTCAGAACACTTCCGTTACCTCAGAAAGAAACTTGATACTCGTCATTACCACCTCTACCTCCTCAGCAGCACCAGGGCAGCACCAGGCCCGCTTTCACTCACTCTAGATGTGTCTGTTCCAAATTTTCCATATAACGGAATCAGAATTCTCCAGGTTTCTTGGCTATTTCAGATTCTTCACACCCCATCACTTCTTGGAGGCCTGTGCTCACCATGAATGTTAGAAATTCTATAAACTGATGTCTGCTGTCAGACAAATGCCAAGATCATCAAGAACATTAAAATCATTCCTTTATGCTTGTATTATTTGGAACCGTGCCTAATGAAACTCTGCTTTGGCCTGGCCTGGCGGCACACTTGAAAGACTGAGCCAGGAAGACTTCCAAGCCAGCACTGGTTATAGTAAGACCCTGTTTTTCCTCAAAACAGGAAAAAGATGAAAAAAGATGGCTCCAAAGGTGCTTGCCACCAAGTTTGATATCCTGAGTTCAATCCCTGGGGCCCACCTGGAAGGAGAGAATCTGATCTCAACACATGACACACACATCAATAATAGGAATAAATGGAACCCTGTTTGCGGGGCTAGGTGTGGTTCAGTGATAGAGCACTTTCCTAGCACACATGTCCTCAGCAAAACCACAAAAGTGGGGTAGGAGATGGCTGAAGAGCATGCACTTGCAGAGGACCCAGGTTCAATACCAAGCACCTACATGGCAGCTCACAATCACCTATAACTCCAGTTCCAGGGGATCCACTGCCCCCTTTTGGCCTCTTCAGGCACCAGACGTACACGGTGCACATACATACACGGTGCAGGCAGAACACTCATGCACAAAAGTCTTTCAAGATTTTATTTGCAAGAAAAGCCCCCCACTGACAGAAGCCACTGCCCTCATGTTCTGCTTTCTTAGCTCTTTGGCCATCTGCTGGAAAGTAGCAGGAGAGGCTTGGTGAGCAGAAAGCATCAGTAAGCATGTGACCAGACTTCACATGGGGCATGGACCCCAAACTGGTACGTCAATCCATCCCCAGGCAAGCTCCTGACTGTGGAGGTGGCTCTGACCTCTTCTGTCTTGAGCCTAATCAAAAAAGGAGGTCAGGGGAATAAATAAGGGACAATTAGATGGTGACCTGGGCATCACTTGATACAGTGTTTCAGTCCAGCTCTACTTTCTCCAAATACTTTGGAAGGCCCAGAGCAGTCCCTTAGTCATGCTTCCAGCTGCATTCCAGCTGGCGTCTGAGAGTGGGAGGCTAAGACGGGTTTGCTTAGCTTTTACTTACCTTAGAAAATGAAACAGGGGCTGGAGAGATGGCACAGCAGTTAAGAGCACTGGCTGCTCTTCCAGAGGGACGGGGTTCAATTCCCAGCACCCACATGGCAGCTCACAGCTGTCTGTAACTCCAGTTCCAGGGGATCCAACACCCTCATGCAGGCAAAATACCAAGGCACATAAATTTAAAAAAAGAAACAGGTAAGGGCTGGGGCTGCAGCTTAGTGATGGATGGCTTGCTCAGCCTGAGGCCCTGGATGTCATCCCCAGCACCAGAAAGACAACAAAATGTGAAAATACAATAGGGAATAAGGGCCAGGCAGTGGTGTCGCACGCCTTTAATCCCAGCACTTGAGATGCAGAGGCAGGTGGATCTCTGTGAGTTCAAGTCCAGCCTGGGCTACAGAGGGAGTTCCAGGACAGCCAGAACTGTTACACTGAGAAACTCTGTCTTGAAAAAACAAAACAAAACAAGCCGGGCGGTGGTGGCGCACGCCTTTAATCCCAGCACTCGGGAGGCAGAGGCAGGCGGATCT
>LZPO01034124.1:597286-607985 GCA_001675575.1 Neotoma lepida
GGCGGGGAGCGAGCCCAGCAGGCAGAAGAAGGAGCTGGCAGCGGGGAAACCAGGACTGGATTCAAGGGGGAGAGGAGGCGAGAACAGAGGAGGAGAAAGCCTGGCTGGCTGGATCAGCAGGAAGGAAAGGAGGGAGAACTGAGCCGCCGGAGTAGAACTGAGAGCGCAGCGGGACTGGCAGGACCTAAGTTTCCTCAAGTCGCTAGCTCCGTTACCTGAGCTGCTAGGTGGCCTTGGTCTCAGTGTAGACCACACCTTCGTGCCTCCGAGCACTTTGTTCCTTTCTGCCCCTAGTCTGCACAGTGCCTATAGGAGGAAGCGCGGGCGGGCCAACTTTCTGCTCTGTGCGCCACAGGCCACCTTGCATCTCCTCCCCTTAACGCCCTGAGAACTCCATGGAAGTGATTAAAAAGTGAAAATAAAAAAGAACCAGAAGGGGACCGGGATGATGTGTCTCGATTGATAGAGTGACCTTGCCTTGCATGCATTAAGTCCTGGGTTCCACTCCCAGCACCCAAATAAATAAATGAATAAATAGATAAATACCCAAACTCTGTTATTCAGAAAGAGCAATCCCAAACAAATACTATGTATTTACACATCCAACACTGTGTCCTCTCTCCCCAGTGAGATCTCAATTTCCAGTAAACGGAAAAGCTCCCTGAATGTAATTGCTGAGAAGAGAGCCTAGGGAAGGAGTTGGGAGAGGCCAGGGCCAAGGCATGAAGTGGCTCTGGAGACTGCCAGGGGTGGAGGTGGTTTAGAGAGCAGCCTTTGCTTACTTAGCCAGGCTCGTCTTTGGTATTCTCAAAGATTTTTACCTAGCATGCATGAAGTGCTGGGTTCCTCCCCAACACCCCGTAAAACTAGATATGGTGGCCCACATCTGTGATTCCTGGTCTGAGGAGGTAGAGCAGAAGGATCAGGAGTTCAAGGTCATCTTCAACTGCATAGCAAGTTTGAGGCCATCTTGGGCTACACAAGACCCTGTCACAAAAACAAACAAACAAACAAACAAACAAACAAAATGTTAAAGCCGGGGTTGAAATATCAGGAAACTATTTAGCAGAGAAGGAAAAAGGATCTTTAGAGGTACAAAAGCCTATATACAAATAGACTCCAGCCAGGCCCCTCTGAAAGCCATTCAGGAAGCTGAAACAGGAGCATTCCAAGTTCAAGGCCAGCCTGGACAGTTCCATGGGCTTGGTCTGCCCAGGGGCTGGACCCCAGGTAGGAGCCCTGCAAGGCAGGAGGTAGTGTTGCTTTTAGAGGTAGAGGAGAAGAAAACTACTATATCATTTGGAGCTCAAGAAAGTTCCACTCCCAGGCCATAGGAGCAAGTTAGAAGCTTGGCTGTGCCTCACTGCCCCGTTCTGCAGACTGTATGTCTCCTGCCCTGGTTTCACTGCCTCAAAGCTGCTGCCGCAGTTGTCTGCCTGGGTGGAACCACGGTATTGTTGGCTACAGCCTTGCCCTTAAATCTCTCTTGAGTAGAAGAATCTGGAGCTACAGAGATGGCTTAGTGGAGCATCTGCTGTTTTTGCAAAGGACCCAGATTCAGTTCCCAGCACACACATGGTGACTCACAACCATCTCTAACTCCAGTTCTAGGGATTCTGACGCTCTCTTCTGACCTGTGCTGGTACTAGGCATTCAAGTGGTACACAGACCATGCAAACAAAACACTCATACACAGAAAGTAAAATAAATAAATTGAAAAGAAAATTTTCTACTTTTTTTTTTCAAGACAGGGTTTCTCTGTGTAGCCTTGGCTGTCCTGGAACTCTCTCTCTCTCTCTGTAGACCAGGCTGGCCTTGAACTCACAGAGATCCTTCTGCCTCTGTCTCCCAAGTGCTGGGATTAATGGCAAGTGCAACCACATCCCATGAAAAGAAAATTTTCAGAGAAGAAGAACCTGTGTCAGCCGAACCTGCTTTTTATAGCTTCTTGGAGGATGGTCTGGACAAATCCACAGCACACATAGAATTCAGAACTTATGACTTGTACAATCTTCCCATCCCTCACTCTGGCACAGACAACCTTTGAAAGGTCCTATGCCCGAATGTCCAGAAGGCAGAGCAGGTGTAAGTGGGGAACCCACGGCTCCACCACACAGCCTGTGGGAGCTGAGGCCAGTTAGCTCACCTCTGAGCTTCATGCTGATCTGTACATAGGGACCAGCACTTATTTTAAGGAAATTTTGTGTCGAGAGGACCATGTATGTGAGCAGCTTAGCCTAGTGCTGGCTTGGAGTGTAGACTCAGTTAAAGAAGCTGGTGTTCAACTACTCAGTCTACACCTCTGTCTCCTAGGGGGCATTTACTCATACATGGTGGCTGTCATCTGAGCCAGGCTCCTTCTCAAGCCCGCAGTCAGGTCTTCTCCCCTAAAGCGTTGCCCTTTAGCTAGTACCAGAGAGCAAACTGCTGTTAAGAGCGCTGGTTCTTGATGGGCAGTGGTGGTGCACGCCTTTAATCCCAGTACTCAAGAGGCAGAGGCAGGCAAAGCTCTGAGTTAGAGGCTAACCTGGTCTACTAAGCAAGTTCCAGGACAGCTAGAGCTGGTACACAGAGAAACACTCTCTCAAAATACAAAAACAAAAACAAACAAACCAAAGCATTAGTTCTTAAATCTGGCCTCCATAAGCCTCATGGTATGAGAGTGTCAGCTGTCCCAGCTGGTGCCAAGGCACTCACTTGGGGCGGGGTGGAAGCAGGGTGGGAATAACACAGCCTCCACTTGTGCACATCCTGCCAGGCCCAGCAAATGTCTGGGTTGAGTCGGTCCAGGTAGAAAAGGGGATTGGGGAACTGCCAGGTTCTAATGGGAGTGATTATAGCCCATCTCCTAGTGTTCCCCAGGGAAAGTGAACGTGGAAGCTGGCCTGAGAACCCTTCTTAAGCCAATGAAGTGGATGTGCAAGCAGCTGAACACAACAAAAAGCAAGGCATTGGGACTCCTAAAGACACTGAAGAACCAGTGTCCCTGTCACCAGTGCCCCCGCTGCAGGCCCACCCATCAGGATGAACCCTTCCTTTCACCAGGACCAGATTATTTCATTTTAACTATCTTTTGAAGTGTGTTATCATCCAATGGAATGAACTTTCTTCTTATTTTATTATTAATTTATTTTATGTGTATGTGTGTTTTGTCTGCGTGTATCTCTGTGTACCACCTGTGAGACTGGTTCCTGCAGAGGCCAGAAGAGAGTGTTGGAGCCCATGGGATGTGAGTCATCATTTGGATGCTGGGAACCAAACCTGGGTCCTCCGGAAAAGCAGCCAGTACTCTTAACTAATGAACCACCTCTCCAGTCCCTGCATAGAGTTAATTTCTTTTTTTTTTCTAAAAAAAATAATTCATTTATTTTTATTTTATTTGCATTGGTGCTTTGCCTGCATGTATGTCTACGCGAGGGTGTCATATCTTGGAGTTACAGACAGTTGTGAGCTGCCATGTAGGTGCTGGGAATTGAACCCTGGTCCTCTGGAAAAGCAGTCAGTGCTCTTAACTGCTGAGCCATCTTTCCAGCCCTAGAGTTAATCTCTGTAAAAGGTTCTTTATCTTAATTTCCTGTAGACCCCAGACCCTGAGTAACAAGAACACCAATAAGCAGGATAAGTCAGTGTAACTATGTAATAAGTTAGTGGCCAGAGTACTGGAGGCATCTCTCCTCTCTTTAGATTGGATAATTCCCAGCCTTCTCTACACACACACTGGAGTAGGGGGTGGAGGGTGGGAAGTTAACTATAAACATCTCAGAAGGATCTAGAAAAGGAAAGAAACAGTCACAGAGCCCCTTACAAGCACCTGGGGGGGTCTATGCTGGACGCCTTCCACATAACACCTGGAAACGGAGAGCACAAACTCAGTCTATCTAAGTGATACTACTAGTTGAGAAGTGCAGTGCAGGTGAACTAGACTCCTGCCTGTCAGCCTGGCTGCCACTCTCCTCACAAACCCAGATGTCAGCAGCTCACAGGCATGGGAGGAAGGAGTCAGTGAGGCCATTTCCCTAAGCACTCCTCACTTACTAGACACTGGATAAAGTTCCTTTGGCAATCTAACACCCCGTGCTTCTGAACTACAAAGCCAATGGCTCATGGCCTTCCTGAAGAACAAGAGGCAAACCTGCAGGAAGAAGTGGCCTTGTCCAGCTCAGCAGTGAAGGAAGGGTCAGTGGGGCAAGCAGCCTTTACTTGCACTGACCATGGGCACTGTTCCCAGCTGGTTCATTCTCTGCTTGGAATCACTGCCTCTCACCTTTAGAGCAAGAATAAAGGCCAGGTTCAAAGGGAGCTGTCAGAGCATGTGCGGAGCCCACAGAGGTCCCTTGTGTGAAGATGAGAGGAGAAAAGACAAGTGGAGTTCACTGGTTCTCAGTCACAGTCAGCATCCACTGCGCTCAGAAAGAGCAGACCTACCAGGAGAGTGAGACCAAAGCAGGAACTCAGCCCGTGAAGACTCAGCTTATAAGGACTTGATGCCTCAGAACTACCCAGCGCTCTCAGAGAACAGACGCTGCATCTCCCCAAATGCAGAGCTCTTATAGAGTCCGGGGTGTGCCCTGAGCTGCCCAGTGGAGGCCTCATAGTGATGCTGCCACCCACAGGACAGTGTCCCCATGCATCAGTCCCTGAACCACATGCTAAGGTTCCACAGATTTTCTCTGAAAAGTGGAAGCAAGTTCCTCTTAGAAGGAAGCAGGCAAGCTACCAAGCACTGAGAGGTGAGGGTGGTAGACTAAATTCTGTCTCTGCCTCCTGAGTGCTGGGATTAAGGGTTTGTGCCAGCACTGCCCGGCATAGTATAGCAACACTTTAATGTATAGTTAATCTAGTGAGAAGGCGAGGGACATTTTTGTTTGTTTGTTTTGAGACAAGGCCTCAATTTGTACCCCCGGCTATCCTGGAACTCATTATGTAGACCAGGTTAGCCTTTAACTCATGAAGATCTGCCTACTTCTGTGTTCCAGGTGCTGGGATTAAAAGTGTGTGCCAGCATACCTGGCTCTTTTTGTTGGTGGTGTTCTATGGTGCAGGAGACAGAACCCCAGGGCCTCACACAGGCTAGGCGAGTAAGCATTCTACCATTGAGTTGTCATCTGCAGCATGTCTGTGCACCATGAGCGTGAAAATGCCTCTAGAGGCCAGAAGAGGGCATCTGACCCCTGGGGCTGAAGCTGCCGCTGGTCGGGAGCTGCTGAGGGCTTCGTTAGACTGATTATCTGTATGGTCACTCATCTCACTGCTGTGATTAAATACCTAACGAATCAGTTTAAGACAGGTTCATTTTGGTTCACTGTTTGAAGGGAACAGTTCACCATGGTGGGGAAGGCATAGTATCAGGAAACTGAGACAGCTTGTCATGTCTGCAGTCAGAGAGCAGAAGGAGTTGAATGCTGGGTCTCATCTGACTTCCTGCTTTTGTTCAGTTCTGGGCTTCAGTCCATGCAATGGTGCTGCCCACGTTCAGAGCAGGCTCCCTTCCTCAAGTTAACCTTTGGAAACACCCTCATAGACACACCCACAAGCATGTCTCCTAGGTTAGCCAAGGTGATAGTGAAAATTAACTGTCATAGTCAAAAACAAAATCAGCAATAACAGCAAATCTTCGGTAGAAAACACTCACATTTCGTATTACATTTCAGCATTTCCATATTATAGTTAAATTTCCAGCCTTCCCCCACCACCACATGCACTTTTTCTGGAGAAACGTAGTCTCGTGTTATTTAGCCTTGCCTCAAACTTGACATACAGCCAAAGATGATCTTCAACTTCTGATCCTCCTGCCTCTGCCTTCGCACTGTTGGGATTACAGTCATGCGCCACCCTGCCTGGTTTATGTGGCGTTGGGTGTTATTGATGCTTCACACATCCAAGGCAATCACTCTACCAACTGAGCCACAACCATATAACCAAAATGTCTAGTTCTCAACAAAGAATATGAGGCATGTAAAAACAAAATCACCAGGGAAGTATTTTTTGGACACTGGAAGAAAGCAGTCGATGGAAACTGGTTATGAGGAAACCTAAATACTAATTAAAACAGTCAAACAGCTATTTTAAATGGTGGCACATGCCTTTAGCATTTGGGAGGCAGAGACAGATGGATCTCTGTGAGTTTGAGTAGCCTGGTCTACAAAGCGAGTTCCAGGACAGCTAGGGCCGTTACACAAACCCTGTCTTGAAAAACAAACAAACAAAAAAAAAGAAAAAAATGGTTTTAAAAATTAAGGAAAATTCATTTATGAAATTAAAGGAAAGCATGAGAACAATTTTTCCATCAGTGGAACTGTTTGGGAAGAATTGGGAGGTGTGGCTTATTGGAGGATGTGTGTCTTTGAGGTTTCAAAAGACTTGAACCATTCCCAGTGTTGAACCTCTCTCTCTGCTTTCTGCTTGTGGGTTAAGATGTGACCTCTCCAATGACCATCTGGCATGCTTTTGCTACACCATTGTGGACTCTAACTCTCTGAAACCATAAGCCCAATTAAATACTTTTTGTTGTTGTTGTTTTGAGACAAGGTTTCTCTATGTAGCTCTGGCCATCCTGGAACTCTCTCCATAGACCAGGCTGGCCTCGAACTCAGAGACCACCTGCCTCTGCTTCCTGAGTGCTGGGATTAAAGGCATGGGCCTCCACCACCCTCCTATACACTTTCTTTTATAAGTTGCCTTGGTCATGGTGTTTTGTCACAGCAAGAAAAAAGTAACTAAGACACCCACCCACTTTTGGTGGCATCATCCCCTGGGCTGTATAAAAAAGAGAATGTGGGCTGAGTACAAGCATTCTTTGTCCTCTTTCCTGACTGTAGATGCAGTGTGACCAGATGCCTCAAGCTCTTGACGCTGTGACTTCCCTATCATGATGGACTGTAGCTTCAAACTGTGAGGCAAAATAAATCCTTTTCCTGCAAGTTGCTTTTGTTGGGGTATCTTATCACAGTGAGTATATTCCAAAGGCAGATCACCTAGGTTCAAATCCTGACTCTACCCTGTAAAAGCTGATTAGCTACAGTTCTCTGGAGGACCAGAATCAACAGAATGATACATATTAAAAGGGGGTTAGTCTGGGTAGTCCAAAACTGAATGTCTGCAAACTGGAGAGGCTGAGAACCTCTGTCTGCTCAGTCCACGAAGCTGGATGCCTCCTCAGCAGTCAGTCTGGAACTGAAGACTGAAGGATTCCTGGAGAGCCACTTGGTCATCAGTTCACACTGACTGGAAGAGGATTGGTTCTGTTATCCATGAAGGATGCAGCAGCAGCCAGAGTAGCATCAATGAAACTCACCGTGGAGACCTGAAGGTGAGCAGTCAAAGAGCAAGTGCTCCCCTTGGACTTCCTTTTATTTGTGATGCCACTGGTGGATACCGCCCACATTTAGGTGGGTCCTCCAGTAAATAACCTAATCAGGAAAACCCCTCCAGACATGCTCAGAGGGTTAGCTCATGAGCACCTGATGTCTGGTTCTGCATCTTGTCAAGCTGACAACAGGAACCATCACAGAAGCCAAGTGTGATGGTTGGTCTTAGCTGTCAGCTTTACTGGAATTAGAGCTATTTAGGATCTCTAGACATGGCTCTGGTGGCATCTCCAGAGAGGACTGACATGTTGGGCAGTGACTGAGAGTGAGCGGGCGTGCCTCTAATTTGGATGGCACCAAACAACGGGCTGGGATCATGAATGAAAAAGTTGTAAGGGGAAGCCAGCAGATGCATGCAAGCTGCACTCTTCCTAAGCAAGTATGTCGATTGCTGCTGCCATGGCCCATAAACATCAGACACTAGCTTTTGGGCTTTATGATGTGAACTCAATACCAGTGACTCTCCAGGAGCTTCCAGGCCCTGCCCTTCCTTTCTTCTCTTAAAGAAAATGAACCCATTTTTTATTTGTTCATTTCTTGCATCTGAAGTATTCTTCAATGACATCATTGGCCTGAGATTCTTCATCATAATCCTTAACCACTGCACAACTGTAACCAACCATTTTACAGGGTTTGCATTCTCCACCAACTTTGCAGAGGCCTATTCATCACCCTAGTTTCTTGTTGTCATCAATCAGGTTGATTTGGGGCTCAGCACATAGGGCCTCCACTAACTTGACATACATAGTGTGTTAGTCAGGGTCCTCTACAGGAACAGCACTGATAGAATGAACACACATATGGGATTTACTAGAACGACTTACAGGCTAGTAAACCTGTAAGTTTTGGTCCAGCTAGTCCAACAATGGCTGTCTACCAACAGTCCAAGAATCCAGTAGTTGTTTAGTCCAGGAGCTTGGATAGCTCAGCTGGTCTTCATTATATGCCAGAATCCCAAAGAAATAGGCTCTAATGCCAGTGAAGGAATGGGTTTGCAAGCGAGAGCAAGGGCAAGCAGGCCAAGAGCAAAAGCTTCCCTCTTCCATGTCCTTTATAGGCTGCCACTAGAAGGTGTGACCCAAATTAAAGGTAGATCTTCCCACCTCAAAAGATCCGGATTATAGGTGGGTCTTCCCACCTCAAAAGATTTAAGAAAAATTCCTCACAGGTGTACCCAGCTGATAGGGTTTTAGTTAATTCCAGATGTAGTCAAGTTGACAACCAAGAGCAGCCAATGATGTGGGCCCATCACAACTGAATGCAAGCACATAAAGACGGGCTTGGCACAAAATTCATCTAAAATCAGACTCTTCTACAACAAATATAGGCTTAATATTCAATTTATATAGAGCTTGATTTGCTAGCTGGTTAATGAGCCTCCGTCTATCTACCGACTATCTGTACAACCTGCTTGGTAGGAGCCCAGCAGCATCAGCTGGGTGAGTAAATGAAGAAGCAGGAGCAAAGGAAGAAACAGACACAGAGAAGGAATGTGCCCTGCCCTCCACAGAGAGGGCCCAAGGATCACTGTGGCCATGCAGGAAGGGCTGGGAGTCAGAGTGGGGGAGGTGGGAGAGCGCTAAGCTAGACTCCTATCCTCCAAAGAGAAAATGGCACAGGCTTTGGAAGCAAGAGCTGAAGGAAGCTGGAAGCAAATGCTGCCAAACCTCTGTCAACTTCCTAGCAGTTTACACTCCGTGACATCTTCCCACCTCCAGGCTCCAGAAGCCAAGAGCCTCAGGCAGAGAAACAGGCATCCTAGCATGACCCACCTCAGCAGAGCAGGAAGCACTGGGAAATGACAGAATGATGTTTTTAAAAAAAAGCACAAAATTATTTTAGCCAATGTATTTTAAAATTCCTCCCTCAAGGCAGCATCCGGTTGCTACAGCAACCCTGGCTCTGTGGGGTGTCCTGATTACCAACACGCTCCCTGCACCAGTGTCCGGCAGTCCAGAGGTGTTCTTCAGCAGCTCTGGGGGTCTACCATCTGAGGACCACTCACGTAGTGCCTCAGTGGTTACATCTGTTCACTGTGAATGCTTGACAGCGCTTTGCCCCAGATTGATAATTTCATGAAAAATATGGGCTCATCAGGCATGGTGGTGGCACAAGCCTGTAGTCCCAGCCCGGGGGAGGTAGAGGCAGAGGATCACCTGAGTCCAGGTGCTCAAGTCCAGCCTAGACAAAATACTAAAACCCACCCCCCAAAATAAAACAAAAGCAAACTACAGGCTCTACCGTGGATGATTCCCTGGGTTTGATCCCAACACTGAAGGGGGGTGGTGGGGGTCATGGGAGCCAGGTGTGGTGATGTATACTTAAAATTCCTGCACTTGAGAGGTGAAGGCAAGCAGCTCAGGAATTCAAGGTCATCCTCCCTATAAAGCAATTTTTCAGCTAGCCTGGGCTACAAGACACTATCTTAACAAAAACAAAACACAAGTGTAGGAACCCTGGCCTAGCATGTACAAAGCCCTCACCAAGTTTCTCTTTCAGCAATGCAAGAATAGTTATTAAAAAACTTACACACTATTCAAATTGATATATGGCCTTTTTGCTTGTTTTGTTGGTTTTTGTTTGTTTCTGGTTTTTTGAGACAGGGTCTAAGAGACCTGGCTGTCCTAGAGGCCTTTTGTCTTGTTGCTTCACCAAAACACATACAGGTTACATTTTCATTTAGTTTGATACTGAGCAGATGAAGGCAGTTGGTTTTGACTCCAGGCTCCTCTTCCCATTTGGCTAAAGGCCCCGGGGACAGGACTGGACTTGCTGCTGTGTGGTGGTGCTGTCCTCCCCACAGATCCCTGTATGAAATGTCGGTATGCACACTGCGGTTCTGCACCCAGCCAGGAATCATGTGTGATGTCTTTACAAAACACAAGCAAGAGGGAGAGAAGAAATGACCACTGTTAACAACATTCCCCGGGACTGTGCCTGAGGATCTGAGCTAGAGTCCTGATGCCCTCACATGGCCATGCTTGGTTCTGCTCTTCTGTTTTCTTGAATACCCAGCTGCACTCCATACAAACTCAACCTGCTGGACCCAAGGAGCAGCTCCCCTGGCTCCACTGTGCAATGCTTGGAGGAAGACCATGACGCCTGGCCAAATGGCATGCTTTATGTTTCTGAAATGAATCACTGAATGGCTTCTGCCTTTGTACCTTATTTGTAAAATATGGAACAGGTGCACGCCTTTAATCCCAGTACTCGGGAGGCAGAGGCAGGCAGATCTCCATGAGTTTGAGGCCAGCCTGGTCTACAGAGTGAGTTCCTGGACAGCCAGAGATACACAGAGAAACCCTGTCTCAAAGAAAGAAAGAGAGAGAGAG
>LZPO01034124.1:608055-628373 GCA_001675575.1 Neotoma lepida
AAGAAAGAAAGAAAGAAAGAAAGAAAGAAAGAAAGAAAGAAAGAAAGAAAGAAAGAAAGAAAGAAAGAATTGCCTCTGTCTACTGGAGTTTGTGAGGCTTCAAACCACATGAACCACCGATGCTCATTTACAAACACTGGGCTGGCTCAGCAGGGAACTGTGTTTCCCATGCAAGCCTGGCAACCTAATTTCAACCCCCAGAATCCACATGAACATGGGCGAGATCCAACTCCACAAAGCTGTCTTCTGACCCGCACACTCTTGCCAGTGCACATGCGCACCTCCACACACATAGTAAATACAGCTTCACAAATCTCAGAGCCAGGTGTGGTGGCTTCTGCCTATTATACCACATTGGGAAGGTGGGGACTGGAGGATTCCAGGACTCACTGGCAGCCAGACTAGCCACATCTGTGAGCTCCCAGTTCAGTAAGAGACCCTGTATTACAAAATGAGGTGGCTCAGAGGTTAAGAGCATTACTGCTTTACCAGGCGACCTAGGTTTGACTCCCAGCACCCACAAGGAGATTAACATCTGTGATTCCAGTTCCAGGGGATCTGAGATCCTCTTCTGGCCTCCATAGGCACCAAACACAAATATGTATATGGTACACAGATATACTGCAAGCAAAACAACCATACACATAAATAAAAATTTAACCATTAAATAAAAATAAAATAAGGTGAAGAATGATTGGGGAAGACACCAGACAAAGACCTCTGGCCTCCAAAGGTATGCATGCACATTCATCACCCCTCCCACCTACAGAGAGCGAGCAAGAAACACATATACACACAGGAAAAAAGAAAAGAAATAACCACAAAAGAAATAATCAGAGTCCAGATGTCATATCACATTCATCTAATCCTAGAATTTGGGGTGTTGAAACAGAAGAATTGTTGAACTGGCAGCCAGACTGAGATCCAAAGCAAGATTCTGACTCAAAAAATAAGTAAATTGGACCAGGAATATAGTTCAGTTGGTAGAGTGCTTGTCTAGAATGCACGAAGGCCTGGGTTCATTCCTCAGCATGGCACAAACCAGATGTGGTAGTCTATGTCTGAAATCTCAACACATAGGAGGTGGAGGACCAGAGCCATCCTTGACTACCTAGTAAGCTTGAGGCCAGCCTGGGATACATGAAACCACATATATTTTGGGGGGTGGGTTTGAGACAGGGTTTCTCTGTGTAGCCCTGGCTGTCCTGGAACTCACTCTGTAGACCAGGCTGGCCTCAAACTCAGAGATCCACCTGCCTTTGCCTCCCGAGTGCTGGGATTAAAGGCATGAGCCACCACCGCACCAAACCATAATTTTTAAAAAGTAAATAAAATCCCAGTGTGAGTCAGAGGCAGGCAGATTTCTGAGTTTGAGGCTAGCCTGGTCTACAAAGCAAGTTCCAGGATAGCCAGGGCCACACAAAGAAACCTTTTCTCAAAAACAAACAAAAAACAAAACAAAGAAACAACATAGTAAGGGGTGTTGTTCAGCTGCAGAATACTTGCCTAGCACACTCAGAGCTCCCTCCCCCTGCAAAATAAACAATAGTAGTAACAGTTTAGTGCATCTGGGACAGGCACTGTAGTTGCATTGTTTGGTTCTGGTCCAACATGCATTCTACTATCATTCTTGCTAAGCAGAACCTGACTCTTTAACATTTGAAAAATTATTACAATGATTTTTTTAAGGGAAGGAGGGCACATGTACCACGGAGCAGGGAGTCAGCTCTCTCATCACGTGGCTCCCACACAGGGCTGGAACTCAGATTGTCAGGGTGGGCAACAATCACCTTTACCCACTGAGCCATTTCTCTGGCCCCATAGCCTGAATTTTATGAGTTGCACTGTACTCTGTCCCCTCCCCTTATGCGCAGGTGACCACATTGAAGTCATGGGACTAGAAGTCCTGGGAATGTTCTGGAATGTTCCCTCTTCTCCCTCCGTGGAATGTGCAGAACCAAGGATGGTGGGACAAACTCCCAAATCCTAAAGGACAGCCCTGAGCTATTCTTGCAGCCACAAAATGCTGAGCCTGGACCTCCTACTGCCTAGAAAACAGTTCTGTATGAGAAATTCTGTACTCTAAAACGCTCAACTGCTCCCTCTTGTTTTTTGAGACGGGGGTTTCATATAGCAAGGCTGGCTTTGAACTTGTTAGTGCAGTTAATAACCTTGAACTTCGGATCCTCCTGCCTCTACCTCCTGAGTGATGGGATATGATATGTGCCATCATGCCTGGCTTATGAAGTGCTAGGGAGAGAGCCCAGGCCCTCTAATAAGTGAGTTACATCTCCAGCCCTCATTTATTTCTGACATAAGCCTACAGCAAAGATACCATGAACACAAACCCCACCTAGAGAAAAACAATCAAGTTTTGAAAAAGTGAAGGAAGTGTACGGGATCATACAGCTGGTGAGCAGCAGAGCTGAGACTCACTTCAGGTCAACTTGCAGTCTTCATCTCTGCCATACTCCCCAAGGAAAAGGGAGTCCTTACAGGTCAACACGCAGGGTCAGCAGGGACCATCTACTAACCATGTATCTGTAGACTCCATCCTGCCAGGTGCCAGACATGCCTGTGTGGGGGACAGCACAATTTGGCCCCAACCTTCTATTTTAGTAGAATAAAATAAGCAAGTATATATTTAGGCCAAAGAGTGTAAGTACTATGAAAAAAATGAGCAGGTAAAGGAGGTGTGAGCTGCCATGTGGGTCCTGGAATTGAACCTGGGTCCTCTGGAAGAGCAGCCAGTGCTCTTCACCACTGAGCCATCTCTCCAGGCCTGAGTGCTATTTCTTAAAGGAAGTCACAAAAGTCTACGAGGGGACCTGCCCACAAGCAAGAGGGGGGAAAAGGAATGGCATGAGTGTGCTGTAGAGCAGGAGGCAGAGGCCCTAAGCAGGCCATGCAGGGGCCTCTGTGTATGCATGGTGAATGGGCGTGACATGATGGCGGGAATCCAGCAGGCAAGGGCCACAAGCTGAGGTGGTGCGANGGCAGGGTGAAGAGGTGGTTGTACTGTGGTAAGAAATTGTGGCTTTTACTCAGTGAAACAGGAAGTCACAGGAAGGTTTTGATCACAAAATAGATCCAATCTATAACCTGACTGATTTATGGGACAATGAGAGAACAGTGGAAGGGAAGTAGAGGGAAAAGATAAGAAAGACAGGTAAGGGGCCATGTGGGGAGTAGAGGAAGCCCTGAACGTGTGGAGTTCTTGAGTTCGTGTTGACACAAGCTGGCCATGTCAAGGACCCCTAGTCCCAGACCCATGGGAAAAGTGCAACCCCACCTCCAACCCCAGGTGAGGCTGAGGGATGGCAAAGCCTTCCTCTGGTCCATGTGCAGATGTGGATCATGTCCACAGTGAGTGCAGAAAGTGTCTGCCACAGCTTTCTCCTCTGGAATATTTACAGCCTCAAGACTGCTCCCTGACAGAGCCCGCTCCTCCTGAGAGTAGCTAAAGCTGCCTCTTTATCTGTCTGCAATAACCCCATCTCCTTGTTCGGCTGTATGCAATAACCACCTCTCTGTTCAATTATATAAACTATATAAACAGGCTGTCCTTATAGGGTGCTGCAGCTTCTCCATCACAGAGCTCAGTTCACCAGCCCAAGCTTCTGTGCGTGTATGTGTGTGTGTGTGTGTGTGTGTGTGTGTGTGTGTGTGTGTGTGTGTGTGTGTGTGTGTCTTTTCCTCATTCCATCCCTGGAGCCACAGGAAGCTAGGGACCTCAGTAGGGGCAGGTGAAGGTGAGCAGCACTCCCACACTGTAAGCATTGAGAGCCAAGCTGATGTGGGAAGTAAGAGAAGAAAGCATGACTTCAAGTCTCTGGCCCTGCAGTGAGAAGGAGCCTCAGGGAGACACAGGGGAACTGAGCTCTTCGTGAGGCACCAGAGTGGGTGAACTTGTGCATGGTGAAGCCCTGGTCCTCAGGGAGAGGGCACGCAGTAACTTCTCCACTCAGCTTCTAGATGCCAGCTCTCCATTCTCCTACCCCGCTCTCCCGTCACTCCCTCAGTCTCCTTTGCTCCCTCACCTCTAAACAATGAAGCACCCAGAGGTGTCAAGAAATTAGTCAGGTGCAGCCAACAGTATTTTAAGAAAAATGAAAGCCCAGCGTGGTGGCACACCTCTGTAACCTCAGCACCTGGGAGGTGAAAGCAGGTGACCAGGGGTTCAAGACCAGGAAGAAAGACAGAGGACAAGGATGAGAAGGGAAGGGAGGGGAACAGAGGGAGAGAGAAGGAATAGATTCAGGAGTTTGTATCCTATGCAAGTGAGTACTGTAGTAAGATGAGGGCGGGAACTGACTGGGTTCTTTAGTCAGGGTTTGGTTTGGTTTTGTTAAATTTTCATTTCTTGAGACAGCATTATGCTATGAGTCCTGGGTTGCTCTCAAACTCAAAATCCTCTTGCCTCAGCCTCCAGGATGCTGAGAATGCCATGTGCCACTAAATCTAATTCTTAGCATCATGCTGGGGACCTTCCAAAGGCAGTCACCTTCCAAACTAGAGCACCAAGAAATTTGACAAACATCAGGGTCATGGAAGAGACAAACAAGGCCACACTGGAGTAGGATTACTCTTTGGGGACAGAACATAAGTAGGACATTCTTCTGGACTCACTATGGGAAAGCCCTCAGAATAGACACAAACATCTCTTTTCTTTTCCACATCAAGAAAGTTGCTAAGCATATGCCAAAGCCAGAATACTTCATTCCTCCACAGCACCCCGCCCCTGGTGGGGAGAGGAACGACAGCAGCAGAAGAGGAGATACCGTACTCAAGGAATGAAATGCCACAACTTTTTCTGCCTCAGAAGAGTGCCATGGGTACCGCTCTCCCCTCCCCTCCCCTTGCAGGACTTCTAGCACATTCCAGACAAAGCTTCACAAGACACAATGTAACAAATATTAGGATCATTTTTAATTTAAAAAAAAAAAAGGCCCCAAGAGTCTCAGAGCAATACTCTAAAATACAGTGAAAGCTATCAAGAGTGTTAGTATACACCTCACTGGCATGCAGGGGTTTCTTCAGCGAGAGCAAAGGCTCTCCAGAAGTTCCAACATAATTTTACACTGTCCACATTTTTAGAAGTCCTTACTGAGGCAGGTGTGGTGGCAACATCTTTGATCCCAGCACTCAGGAGGCAGAGGCAGGCNGATCTCTGTGAGTTCGAGGACAGCCTGGTCTACAGAGTGANTTCCAGGACAGCCAGAGCTACAATAGTTGAGACCCTGTCTTGAGGGAAAAAAGTCCTTACTGAGAGGATACTGAGGCACAGAGATAAAGGAACTGGCCTGAGGTCAGACTGCAAATGACACACAGGAAGGGCCAGAAATCCACCCCTCCCCCTGAAATGCTGCCCAAGGGTCATTCTATAGCTACTGAAGCTGCGGTCTTCTTCATCCCAGGAAGTAGTGGCAAGGGGCCAGGCTGGGACGAGATGCCTGTGACCTGGACCACAGCTGGCACACAGGATTCCCTGAGGCGAATGCCCCAACAGCCCCTTGCCTCTGCTACATCTCCTCACTATCAAACCCAACCCTCCTGGTGGAAAACCAGCTGTACAGCCTCATTCACATCATGGACGACGTGGGATGCCTTTANGAGCTCTGGACTGAAGTGGAAGTCTCNGTGTCCGTGGAATGGCTCTGCACCTCCAGAAGTAGGCACCTCGGAGCCTGGGTCCTGAGAACTGTATACGCCAGTGGATACCAGGATGGAGGCACAGCTCTGGGCTGCTGAAGGCCGCTGCTTTTGCTGTCCACCAGTCCCGTGTCCCTCCTCTCCACGCTTTGCCATTTGTAGATACTGGTGGAACAGGTTGGCACCGTAGACATCAGATACAGGATTATCACTGGCGGGGCAGCAATACAGGGTAGGGGAAAAAAAAAAGAGAAAACCCAAGTTTAATGTTGCAAAGCCACCAGAGCAGAGATCAGCCTGGGGGCGGTGTGACTCAGCTGCAGGGAAGCCAGGGTGGTGTGGGCAGAGGAGAAGAGAAAGTCATGAGAGATGGAGATAGAGTGGGCTTACCCAATCGCATAGAGCTTCCTGATGGGGGCAGACCAGCCCCGCCTCTCGGCCTGCTGCTGGATCATGTCCTCGGCGTACTGGTAAGTGAGGATGCTGGGTTTGCCCATCAAGCCCTCATATTTCAGCTCCTTGCCTGTTACTTTCCGGTAGATGGTTTCCAGGCATAGCAGAAAGGTGCCATGACCAAACCTGCCCAAGAAGAGATCTCAGCAATCCAGCCTTTACCACCTGCCATTCTCTAATCCGTCGGCATGCACCCAACCTGACTTCCCCTCCCCACAGCCATTACACATGAAGAAACTGAGGCAAGAGCAGGCAATTTTCCCAGGGTAGTAAAACTAGGGTCCAAACCCTGATAACCTCACTCCCCAAACCNTGCTGTTGGTTTTGTTTTGGTTTTTAGCTATTATTATATATGCACACATGTGCTATGAGCGTCAGAGGACAACTTTATAGGGTCAGTTCTCTCCTTCCACCTTTACATGGGTCCCAAGATTCAAACTCAGGCCATCAGGCTTAGTAGCAGGCATTAGCCACTACACCATCTCACCAGGCCCCTAAACCCAAAGACTGGATGACTGTTCTCCAAGCTCTGGCTGCCATCCTTCCTGTCTTTGGGAACATCAATTTCCAGCACACTGGCTACCATCCTTCCTGTCTTTGGGAACGTCAATTTCCAGCACACTGGCTGCCATCCTTCCTGTCTTTGGGGACGTCAATTTCCAGCACACTGGCTGCCATCCTTCCTGTCTTTGGGAACGTCAATTTCCAGCACACTGGCTACCAGGCACAGNATGTGCTCACAGCCTCCCTTGAACCTAGGTGTGCTCACTTGTCTAAACTGCATGAAGAAGTACCACTAATCAGTCAGCAGAAGCACAAGAGCTGGACTAGCTTTGACTCCATCCTTAAAACAAGGGAGGGCATGCTCTTCTCTGTCCTTATGTCCTTGTGGTTTGNATCTTAAATGGTTCCCAAACCTCAAGAAGGCTTGTCCCTAGCTGATAGCTTGGGAGGCGGTGGAATCTTCAGGAAGTGAATAGGAAACAAGTCACTGGCGGATGCGCCTGCCTGTCTCTCTNCCCCTATGCTCCCCAGTTATCACGAGGGGAGCGGTTTTTTGTACCACAACGTTCAAACCGTCACAATGTTCTGGTCCCCACAGGCCCCAAATCAACAGAGCCAAAATGGATCTTCCTCCTTTTATGTGGTTTACTCAGGCATTCTGTCAGTGTTGCAAGCAAACAGCCCTACCCTACTGTTCCTTGCCACCTGAAATGCTAATATGGTGGCCAACACTTAGGCAGTCACTCTGGCTTCTACACGAAGGATTAAAGATATGCTTCAGGAAGGTGTGTGTGTCCTTACTGAAGGAGAGACTCAACACAGGCCCCAGATTGCCAACCTGACTTTTTAATGAGAAAGCAATAAACTATCTTGTGTAAAGTGTTGTCTTCCATCCTCAGTGCTAAGCCAAACCCTAAGAGACACTGTGCGTGGTATTACATTCAGTATTACTCATTTACATACAAATTCCATTTTCTGGCTGGGCATGGTGATGTACTTGGGAGAGGCAGACAGATTTCTGTGAATCCAGCCTGGCTCATACCAGGAGCTCCAGGCCAACCAAGGCTAAACAGTAAGACCCTATCTCAAACAAAACAACAACAAAAGAATTCCATTTTCTTTTTGTTTCTNGGTTTTTAGTTTGTGAAGCAGGANTTTGCTGTATTCCAGGCTNGTCTGAGACTGGTGTTAAACGTGTGGTTCTCCTGCATCAGTCTTCTCAGTGCCAGAGTTGCTGCCGTGAACCACCATAACCTAACTTTGAGATTAGAGAGTAAATAGTCAGACACGGTGGCACATACTGTAATCCCAGCACTCAGGAGGCAGGTGCAGGATAAGTGTGAGTGTAAGGCTAGCTTGGACTACACTGTGAGTCTTAGACAAGTCAAAGCTACAGAATGAGACCCTGTCTCAAACAATACAAAAATAATCCTGTGATTCCTNGAGTGGAAAACTCATCTCAAATCTGCTCTATAAACTGGTTTTCCCCTTGCTTTCCAACTCACAGCTACAAACCCAACTCCCACCTGATCCCCATCTAGAATCAACANATCCTAACTTCANGAATAACAGAGAAAACAACAAACCAAACGCTACAGAATACACTTTAAATGTGACAGGAACTAGCGGGGAGTTGAGGCAGAAAGCAATGAATTGAAGTCAACTTGAGCTACATGGTGNGATCCTAGCTCACAGAAAGAGAAAGAAGAGGAGGAGAGAGCATCACAGGAAGGAAGCCTTGCCTCTCTGAGGCTGTCTTGGGTCTAGAACATGACCATGCACAGCCTCTGGAAGAGTGAGAGGACGCTAGATTCTGGGCTCAGTCAGAGCAGCCATCAGCTGGCTTCACAGAAGGCACCCCGAGGGCCAGAAAAGAGGAAAATCAGCCCCCGGAAAAGGGCAGACACAGGTGCCGCACAGCTGGGGCTCGGTTCTTGGCTCTGCACCATGGGAATAATCCTGGTTTATAATCCCAGTTTTCCCCATCCCTAGGGCTCACGTATGAAAGCAGAGAAGTGAGAGAACCAGTACCAGAAGGAAGAATCTTGAATATACACCCATTGATATACCTTAAAACTACCTGTTTGATGGATGTGTTCCAAGATCAGCAGGGCACATATTAAAAATCACTCAACACATCTTCATGCTCAGTAATCTGTAGTTTTAGTTTAATAATTGACATGAAGTAATTTTTTTTTAATTTATTTAACTTTATTTTATGTGCATGAAGGTATCAGATCCCCATGGAACTGGAGTTACAGACAGCTGTGAGGTGCCATGTGGGTNCTGGGAATTGAACCTGGGTCCTCTGGAACAACAGCCAGCTCTTAACCACTAAGCCATCTCTCTAGCCCCCAGAAGTAACTCTTGAAAGCCCTTACTCTCAGAGGCCAGGTTACTGTGGCATCTACAGGGCTTATGAGGGAAAAGTCAGGGATTTTGTCCTCAGTAACCCACAGTCAGGGTTACTGTGTCCTCACCTGGGCATCGTGGCTTCAGCCATCCACAGGAGATCCATGTTGCTAGCCAGGACAGGGAGGTGGGGATATGGAGCTGTCACCAGGCCAGTCCCAGGGTTTCCATTGCTAAGGAGGACATCTATAATCAGCTGCAGGTTCGTCTCCCAGCGGACTGGCTCCCCAAGAAGGAGGACCCCTAAAATCAAAGGCANAGGGATAAGGGAGCAGGGCACTTGGCCCTCTGTGGTGGGTAGGTGGAAGGTCCTTCAGAGACAACCGAGGCCAGTTAGCAACACCTACCCAGAGCCATAGGTCTTTACTAAGGTGCACATCTGGACAAGAGTATATAGTTCCCTGAGTAGCCCTGACCAACCCATGTCCTAGTCCACCCTGGGTGAACCAAGTCAGGACCGAGCAAGGAGCACCCTAAGTGTGTCCTTTGTGTCACTGCTGTGTCACAGAAGCAGAATCTCCTGCTGCTGCTTCTGTTGATGGGATTCTACCCACCACACCTTACCCCACAAGTACTACTGTGNTCTCTCAGTCACATCTCTGAGCCTAACAGCCAAGCAGATGAACTTGGAATGAGAGGAGCCCTGAACTCTAATCCTAACTCAGCCAATTTTTCTGTGGAACTGTGGCAGTTACTGGCTGCCTCAACTACAACCTGGAAGTGTGGCTCAGGAATCAAGAGCTTGCCTGCATGAACAAGGCCCTAAATTCCAACCCTAGCAATACAAAATAAACAAATGAAACTAAGGCCTGGCATGGCAGCATACACCTACAGCACTATCACTTGGGAAGCGGAGACAGGATGATAAGTGGCTCCAAGTCACCCTCAGCTACCCACAAATCAGAGGCCAGTGGTTACTACATGAGATCTTGTCTTCAAAAAAAGTGTAAGTTTCAAGCCAGGCCTCTTGGCTCAAAACTGTAATTCCAGCTGCAACAGGAGGACCACAGAGTTGAGGCCAGTCTGGGCTACAGAGTGAGACATCTGTCTCCAAACAAAACGAAACAAAGGAAGGGGCTGGAGAGAGAGCTCAGTGGTTGAAAACACTTGATGTTCTTGCACAGGACCTAAGTTCAGTGCCCAGCCTCCATGGCAAATGGGTCACAACCGCCTGTAACTCCAGCTCCAAGGATCCAATACTCTTTTTTGTTTGTTTGTTTGTTTGTTTCTTCGAGACAGGATTTCTCTGTGTAGCTTTGCACCTTTCCTGGAACTCACTCNGTAGCCCAGGCTGGCCTTGAACTCACAGAGATCCACCTGCCTCTGCCTCCCGAGTGCTGGGATTAAAGGCGTGCGCCATCACCGCCCGGTTCCAATACTCTTTTTTTTTTGGCCTCCATGGGCCCCTGAATACATGTGGCACATACACAGACACACACAAATAAAAATAAAAATGTGAGCTAGGCACACCCCTTTAATTCCAGCACTCAGGAGGCAGAGGGAGGTGGCTCTCTGTGAGTTCAAGGCTGGCCTGGTCTACACAGTGAGTTCTAGGACAGCCAGGGCTATGGAGAGAGACCCTGTACCAAAAACAAACAAATGTTTAAAAAATAGTTAAAATTAAAAGACAGAGGACATATTCTAATTGTCACAACTGAACACTCAGCAGTTTTATNCTACCCTAGCATATCTGAGGTCCCACCTAACATTCACGTAGACGAATAGCAAGCACATCCATAACAGTTAGAGCAGCTCCATCTTTTTGTTGTTGTTGTTGTTGTTGTTTTCAAGACAAGGTTTCTCTGTGTAGCCCTGGCTATTCTGGAACTCACTCTGTAGACCAGGCTGACCTTGAACTCAGAGAGCCACCAGCTTCTGCTTTCCAAGGCTGGGATAAAAGGTGTGTGCATCACCATTCCCTGGCCAGCAACTCCATCTAATATCTAATCACAAAGTATTTTAATTAATTATTATTTTAAAAAATTTTATGTGTATGAGGGTTTTGCTGGCATGTATATATGTGCATACTTGTTCACACCTGGTACACGTCTGTGGACCCCTGAAGGGGGCATTAGATCCCCCGGAATTGGATTTACAGATGGTTGTGAGCTACCATGTGGGTACTAGGACTCAAACCTAATCACTAAGCCACCTCTCCCATATCTGACAAAATATTTTTGTACAGATTAACAATTTTTTTAAATGTTCACATAATCAAGAGACTCCTAATATTTCTTAAAAATTTACAATGGTGGCACACGCCTTTAATCCCAGCACTCTGGAGGCAGAGGCAGGTGGATTTCTGAGTTCAAGGCCAGCCTGGCCTACATAGTGGTGAGCTCCAGGACAGCCAGGGCTACACAGAGAAATCCTGTCCCGAAAACACCAAAAAACAAACAAACAAACAAACAAACAAACACCTCAAGAATTGTTCTCCNTTGATAAACCAGTTCACCACTGGCAATTGTGCCCACATACGTGCACTTCAACTGTAAACGCAGTCTGTATCTGTTGATGGAACATTCCTGCTCACTCGGTGTACAGCAATCATTTTACTTCTCAGCTAACTATTAACATACTGAAACATGTACAATCTTCTCACCAGAATTTTCCCTTCACTCCGGGTACAGTGATGGTATTATACTACACTAATTACTTTGGTTTTGAGATAAGTCTTACTGTGAAGCCCAGATTAGCCTTGAATTCAAATCNTCCAACTCAGCTCCCCCCAAGTGGGAGACTTTACTTTCTGATATGGGTCTTGGGAAAGTTATTTTACTTCAGGATGGCAACAAGATGTTACAATGTCTTTATTGCCCCAGGGGAGAGCTAAACAACACCGGACTAGACTGTCAGTACCTATCTACTCTTTTCTTTTCTTTTTTTTTTTAGTAATTTATTTTTATGTGCATTGGTGTTTTGCCTGCAAGTATGTCTGTGTGAGGTTGTCAGATCTTGAAGTTGCCACAGTTAGCCGCCATGTGGGTGTTGGGAACTGAACCCGAGTCCTCTGGAAGAGCAGTTGGTGCTCTTAACTGCTGATCCATCTCTCCAGCCTCACCTATCTACTCTCAAGATAGGTTGTTGAGCTTACAGTTCTTCAACACAATAAACGTAAGCACTGTGGAGACGGACAAATCACCAATGCATGTCTCAGAGTACTGAGTGGACAGCCAGGGCTAGAACCCAGGTGACCCAGGTCNTAATGTGCAGTGCCACCCTCAACACTATCTGCCTAAGAATCTGAAAGGAGAGAGGGAAAACAGGGAACCCATGTCTACCCAGGCACACCCTCTTTTACCTTCAATGGTGGAGAAGTCACTCCTCAGGGCCTGACAAAAGACAAAGAGGAGGCCCATCAATGCTAGTCACTTTCCATCCCTGGAGTATCCAGTCTCTAGAGGTGAGGAGCAGTAAAGACAGGTCCCACACAAGTCGGAGATCACCTCAAGGACCAGCCCAAGCCAAGAAGTAGANAGCTTAGGAAGAAGACGTGCAAGAGGAAAGGTAAGGCCCAGACTGGGCTCAACACAGGCTGAGGGATGCCATGTGGGAAGCTGGCCAGGAGGGGCAGTGGTCAGCTGTGCTTCTCTAGCCTGGACAGAAAACAAGGTCCTGGCCAAACAGGGGCCTCTAGAATCAGGGCACTAAAGGAGAAAGTAGCCCGTGAGAGAGGAGCTCTCGGGGCATGAGGACTCTCTTATCTTTATGCCAGCTCTAGAGGTTTTTTCTATCAGCCTTGGGCCCGTTCTTCCCTGGGCCACTGCAGTCTTGGCTGAGGTGAGTCACTTCTCCTGTGTGGGGCTCAGCCTTGGAGCTATTCTGAGATGTGTTCCCACTCTATATCTGGTTCTTCTCAGAATTTTAGTGACTCAAGAGAAAGCTCTCAAAGGAAAAGATCTGTTCTAAAACTAGAAAATTCTGGAAGGAGAACTTATAATCTCTTTTCTATTAAATAAATGAAGTAAGCTTATTTGTCTATAATTGCATTTCATCAAATCCTAAATTGCTGACATAAGCTATTAAATATATATAAATTGTCACAAGGAATGGGTCAAGGGGTACCTCAGGAGTCATACTCTAAAGGGTCAATGAGTGTCCTGGAACTGATGATCTCAAGAAATAAGAAATCATGGTCTGGGGTGTAGNTTAGCGGCAGAGACTTCCCAAGTAGGTATAACCCTGGGTTNGACCACTAAAACTGCAAAGAGAAATCAAGCCACTTTCTTNAAACATGAGCCAAACACCAAGGGCAGTGGGAAAGACACAGACTCATCAGTGTTTTTTCCTCACAAGGCAGCCTCTCTGGACTGTGCTTCAGGGTAAAGGAGCAGCAGTGAGTAACGTACAAAGGTTACTGATCCCCTGAAGAAAACCTGGGAAAGCCGCTAGTAACAGCACTGTTAACTGGAGGAAATACTACAACAAAGCAGAAGGCAAAGGTGTGGAGCCCACTGCTACTCTCAGCCATTCTCATCTACCCAGAGGACACAATCCTTGGCCAGATACACCTCTCCAAGAAGACCGGTGCAGAAGCATCCATAAAACAAGATGCAGCTCCTAGTAGAAGGGTAGCAAGCCCAACAAGTAGAACCAACACAGGGAATAGAAATACTGTGGAGGGTGAAGTGACCCACCCTGTCCTTATTACCATGGTCTTCGGCCGCCGCTCGAGGTCCACCATGTCCAGCTCTGGGAAGGCCATTCGCAGCTCATCTACGGTCACCACATTCTGGAAGCCTAGTCTGGAGCAAGATCAGGGAAGCAAAGCTACACAGTTTTGAGGAAGATGCTTTTATAGACACAACAGGTTAAGGGAGCAGAGCCAGTCCTGACCAGGTCAGGCAGNCAGCTGTCATAAATCCCACAGGNACCAAGTGGCAGGCTGTTGACTGCATATGCAGAGCAGATGCATGCAACACCTTGTGTCCCCACTAGGACATTCCAGGTACCAGATCCTCACCAGCAAGACCCACAGAACCGAGGCCCAAAACCCCTGTGTACTCAAGGAGCTGGTGCCATGCTTAGGGCGCATTCACACTGGTGCCCCATGAGTAGTGTAGCCCTAAGTACCGGGTTGGGAGGAGATTCCTCTGTGGATAAGAGCTGGGCAAAGTCAAGTAACTGATGAATAGTTACTCCTCTGGATCGAAACATTCCCTCCTGGAGGGAGGTGGGAATCCCTGAAAGTTATCAGAACCACAAGCTCCCTCCCCCATCTCCTCACACTTCCCTCCCCTGTGAGGTTATATAAGGAGTCTCAGGAGAAGAGACACTCCCACCAGCCACACTGCCTGCAAGCTATGCAGAGAGCTGGGGGGATGCAGTTCTCACCAGTCATCACCAGTCATCGTTCATGCTACCCTAGGCTTTTCTGGGGTGGTGCTACCCTAGGCTTTTCTGGGGTGGGCCTTTGGGTGAGGTGGCTGCCTCTCACCCACACTCCTGTAAGGTAACCCCAGTTAACTGACTGGTCTGCTGGTGGTGCCTACCTGGGCTGAATAGATGTTTGCTCCCATCGGCCCAGGTTAGGGCACACAACAGTCACAAAGAAGTCAGAGGGAATTAAAACAGTCAAATCCCATTCNGCAAGGAAGGGGCCNGCATGCAGAAGGGCAAGCTGCCTCCAACCTGCTCTCCCCTAAGATCTGCTGCCACCTGCCTGTCCCTAATTCCATCCCACAATCTTAGACATAGCTTGAGATGACACTCAAAGCCAATCTCTCCAAATGATTATTCTAACAGCTCTTTCCAGCAGCAAGGGGGCCTGCACTGGCTCTCCACTGCTCCGAGCTTACTCCAAGACCCCATCCCCAGCCTATCCTGCTTGCTAATGCCCAACTCCACCCAGGCCAACTGTCTACCNTGCCTTCCTAGGAAGTCTTAACCACCTCCCAGGGCACCACCAAAGCATCTCTGAAGCTACAGGCCACCCCTCCTCCAGAGGTATTTCCCTCTACACTTGATGCTCAGAACCTACAACCTATCTCATTCTTCACAGCCTTCACACACATCCCATCTTTGCAATTTTTTAAAATACANTTATTTAGTTGGGGAGGGGGCACGTGTAGATNTCAGAGGACAACTTCAGGAATCAGTTCTCTCCTTCCACTGTGTGGGATCTGGAGATATAAGCCAACTTGTTAAGCTTCAAGGCAAGTGCTTTTATCTGCTGAGCCATCTCCTTGGCCCTATGCCATCTTTTCTTCTTTGTGAGACTTGGGATTCAAACTAAGTTCTCATGCATGACAGACAAATTCTCTACAACCGAGCTTCATCCCCAGCCCCTCACGATGTAATAACCTTTTTTTTTAAAGATTTATTTATTATGAATACAGAAGAGGGCGCCAGATCTCATTACAGATGGTTGNNAGCNACCNTGTGGNTGCTGGGAATTGAACTCAGGACCTCTGGAAGANCNGTCAGTGCTCTTAACCTCTGAGCCACCTCTCCAGCCCCCGTAATAACNTTTTTTTAAAATGGCATTTATTTGTGGGGGATTGTGGACGTTAGAGAACAACCTGAGGCATCAGTCCCCCCTTCACTGATCACACGCAGGCCGTTAGGCATGGTGGCCATGCCCTCACAGCTGAGCTAGCTTCCCAGCCCGAGATGACTGCCATNTTGACTGGACCAACATTTAACTAAGAGACACGGATCAGAAAAAATTCACTGAGGGGGAAAGGCCCTCCCCAGAGCAGGGGGCACCTTTTGGAGGTGGCCCAGATATAAGAGGTCTGAGGAATTCCAGCATGTACTGAAGCTCTCTCCAGGAACAGTGCCAAATTGCTGAGGATCAAGTGTTGTGGACTGAGCAGCTACAGAGTTCTCAGGCTCTCTGCCTCCTAGCAGTAGAAGACCATTGTTGAACTACCCAGCCTCGACTGTGTAAGTCAAGCTAATAAACCTCCACTTGTAATATATATTCATTCTATTGGTTCTGTTCCTCTAGAGAACCCGATAACACCGGATATCTTAAACATTCTTTTACTGTTTGTGGGTATGCTCTTCCCTTCTCAAGTATGAATTCCCTGATTAAGTCACATTCCCAGCGCTCTTACTTGGGTCCCTGACCTACCTTAGCGCACAACCCGGCATGGTACCCAGGAAGCATCAGAGTACACAACAAGCTGCCTGAGAAGAGGGATCATGTCCTTTGCTTTCTGAGTACATGTGACCAAAAGGAGCTGACAANGAAGGACGAGAGCTGNAGCAAAATTCCCACATGTAGTCACCCCAGGAGACGTTTGTTTGCTTAGAGATTCCTGAGGTTTTAACTCAAGACACAGATCAAGATTATTTGGGGTTAAGACATAGGACTCTGTACATTAAGCCCTGCAGATGGCTCTGATGTGGTGGCATGTGGCCTGGCACCACCAGGCACAAGGACTGACCACACAAAGGACCTATCCGTGTTCCTCAAGAGCCCACCTCATGTCTCTGGCACCCCAAGCCTGTACCCTCCTGTCCATCCAGAACAGCAAAATAAAAAGGATACGCTCTGGCATTTTCCACCAGGGGTCCCTGCCCAGACACTAGCATCCGCTTGTTGTGGTACCGCAAGAAGAGTTTCATGGGGCTGTGAGAGAGAATGACTTGGTCTGGATCCACCTAAAAGGGTTGAGAGAAAATAACAGACAGCCAATGGATTTTGTCACTGGGTGGGGGGACAGGATGGTCTAAAAACAAAATTGTGAAAGCTTTTCCTAGCACCGGACACTTTCTTTTTTTCTTTTCTTTTCTTTTCTTTTTTCTTTTTTTTTNNNNTTTTGAGACAGAGTTTCTTTGTGAAACAGTCCTGGCTGTCCTGGAACTCACTCTGTAGACCAGGCTGGCCTTGAACTCACAGAGATCTGCCTGCCTCTGCCTCCCAAATGCTGGGATTAAAGGTGTATGCCACCACCACCCAGCCACCCAACACTTTCTAAACTTAGCCAAATATGAATGAGAACTTACCTTGGGCTAGGAATGTGGCTCAGTGACAGAGTGCTAGCCCAGCATGCATGAGAACAGGAGTTCAATCCCTTGGATGGATGGATAGGGGTGTATGTGTGTGTGTGTGTGTGTGTGTGTGTGATGAGGTGGTGTAGTGGTGGGGGTGCCTACTTTAATTCTCAACATATAAAACAAGAGAAGCATTATTAGATAAGATCTGACTATTCACCAATACTGTTGGGCTTAGCTTGGAGACTTACTGATATTTCTTTCTTTCTTTTTTAAAGATTTATTTTTATGTGCATGGGTGTTTTGCCTGCATGTGTATCTGTGTGAAGGTGTCAGATCCCCTGGAACTGGAGCTACAGATAGTTGTGAGCTGCTGTGTAGGTGCTGGGAATTGAACCTGGGTCCTCAGGAAAAGCAGCCAGTGCTCTCAACATCTCTCCAACCCCACCCCTGAGATTTCTTAATCCCTCACTTGGAAACCACAGGCTTTACAAGTATATTCGTTGTCACCGTCATAAAAAAATCTGTCTTGGACCTTGATATTGTGCTTTCAGTCCTACTTAAAAACTTAGCTTACTCTCACCTCTCCAGTGCTGGGCACTGAACCAGGACCTTGCAAATGCAAAGCAAGCGTTCTGTCACTGACTCCCACTCCCAGCCCAAGACCTAGTTTGTGTGTGTTGTGTGCATGTGTGTGTGGAGACGCACGTCTGGAGAGTCAGAGGTCAGCACTGGGTGTCTTTCTCAGTCTCTCTCCACCTTATTGAGTCTCTCACTCAACCTGGAGCTCCCTGTTTTGCCAGACTGGCTAACAGGCTGGATTGGCTGGTCAGCAAGCCTTGGGGATACAATAGTCTCCAACCCTCCCCCAAACCCTGGAATTACAGATGTGCCACCGAGCCTGGTTTTTTAGATGGGTGCTAAAGCCCTTTACCCACTGTGCTGTCTCTCCAGTTCCTAAGACTTAGCTTTTCAACATCTATACTATCTCCAACAGTGTAGTCTTTACCCACATGGGGGTCTACCTACACAGCTCAAGCTGGCTTCAAACTTGTGGTGAATCTCTTTCCTCAGTTTCCTAGGTGCCAAGATTACAGAGGTGTGCACGACTACCCCAGGTTCCTCAGAATGCTTTTGGGGCCCTTTATGGAAAGAATTTCAAGGTACCAGCTTCATTCCTTTACCCTGGATTCAACCTCAGCCAGCACTACCTAATCAATCAGCCTTTACTGACTCTCTTGGTTACAAAGAACCCCTTCTCAAAACTAAGTTCACCCTTACCAAGCAGGTACCCATCCTGGATACAGCAAGGAACTACAAAAGGGCAAAGATGCTGGGCTCTTGGAGGACAGCACTCCCACAGCTGTACAGCTGCTGGCCGTGTGGATGGGTAGGACTTTTGTTATTTCTTTGACACAAGGTCTCACTATGCAGCCCAAGTCACCTACAACTCACAATCCTTCTGCCTCAGCTTCTCAGGTACCTGTCTGTCATCAGCTTATACTTAACTATTATTGTTACTGCACAGTCCCATCTGTACCGTGGAATGCTGAACAAATGTGATCTGTGCTTTCAGGGGCCAAATTTCTACAAGAGCCATGAAGACAATAAACTAAACTGCTGGGCTGGGGATGCAGCTCATTGGTAGAGTGCTTGCCTAGCATGCATGAAGTCCTGGGCTTAATCCCCAGCACATAAACCAGGTATGGCAGTGCACAGCTGGGAGCCCAGGATTAGCGAAGTGGAGGCCAGATGTTCAGAGTCATCATCAACTACTACAGATACGTAAGTCATTGTCTTCAAAACAAACACTAAAATATAAAGGGCAGAACCCTGTCCTCTCCCCACCTCCCTGAAATAGGGTGTCATGTAGCCCAGCCTAGTTTTGAAAAGGGCTGTGATGAGTGTGCACTACCACAGCCAGTAAAGCCATGCTGGGATCCTGCTCAGGGCTTCACACTTGCTAGGCATGAATTCTATCCACTGAACTCCACCCTCAGGCCCAAGGGCAGGATTTCTGTGCTCACTCAACCATGTATGTGTACACCTGCATGTAAAGACTCTATTGACGTCATCTCAAGTCTAGGCTAGAACTTTAAGACTTCCACTGCCCCAGTCAAACCACAACCTAAGGAAGGGGATGTAGGGCTGGAGGTCCCAACAGGAGCCTGTCTTTGGGTTTCCACGCTCTGGCTGCCTCTTACCTTGCACCCCAGCAGGCCTGACAGCTCCTGTGCTTTGCTATGTTGTAAGATGTTCCCAGCATTTGTGACAAAAACCACAGGTACCCGCAGCCGCCCCTGGGAGTTTGCCAGCTTGCTGAATGCCTCCAGAGCAGCTGGGATCACTCTGTGGCCTCGAACCAGCACTCCATCAATGTCAAACAGCAAGCCAAAGGTGGGAGGGCTCTGTAGAGAGGGGAAGAGAAGAGAATTGGCCCTGCATGACAGACAGAGGAAGGAAGGGAAAAGAACCTCATATAGAAAGGGTCGCCCTCGGGTCAGTTTGAAAATGGCATCAGAAAGAACAGGAGAGGGAAGCACGGCCTGCTTTCTCTCCTTCTCCTGTCTGGCAGTGCTAGAAATCAAACTCTGCACACGGTAGGTAAGAATTCTACCACTCAGCTATACTAAGGCATGGGATTTCTAATTGGCTAAATCCACCTACAGCAAAGAAGTAAGTTTACCAAACACAGAACTACTTTGTTGAAATTAATTTTGTACCAGGCAGTGGCACACATCTGTAATCCCAGCACTCAGCAGTCAAAGGCAGGCAGGTCTAGAGTTTAAGACCAGCTTGGGTTATATAGTGAATTTGAAGCCAGCACTAGCTACTTAGCAAGGACCAGTCCTGGAAAAGCAAAATAAATATAAGCAGTTTTAAAACAGGAACTAGAGGAATGCAAAGAAAACATGACTCTAGCATTTTAACTCGAGCAGTTTATGTTTCCTCTACTCTTTTTACCTCATACCTATGACAATTAAAACACCTGCACCTTGTTCTCTTTGATAAACAATTCAACCAGTAACAGTGGCCTTCATAACCATCTTTAAAGTAGTTCCTTTTAAGATTTAGTTTACAGGTATGAGTGGTTTGCCTGGATGTATATACATACACTGTACGTGTGCCTGATACCTGAGGAGGCTAGGGAGGGTGTCGGATCCCTTGGAACTCGAGTTATGGGGAGCTGTGAGGCACCACGTGGTTATTAGAATGGAACCCTGTCTCGGAAAACAGACAAATTATTGTAGAATTATCTTTAGTGGCATACTTGTAATCCCAAGCACCAGCACATAGGAGGAGGCCAATCTCAGTTTCAGAGCAAGTTCAGGCAAGCCTGAGCTACCTGACTT
>LZPO01034124.1:689260-702226 GCA_001675575.1 Neotoma lepida
GATGCTCAGCATCGTATGACCTACCCAAACACCACAAAGCTGGCAAGCTCTAGAGGTCAGCCTGGCCATCTTCATACTTGGCCCCTTTCCTTGACCCAGGCTACTACACCGTCGCTCTGTTCTGCAGCCAAAAGATCAGAGCTGTTCCATACCCTGGGGGCCTTAGGCTGCAACTCACATCTCTTTTGGCAAGTATGTTCTGGCAATGGAGTTCAGAATCCTACTGGGAACTCCCCTCCCCTCTCTAGTGAAGTGAGACCAGACCTGGCATACATCCTAATATTTGTTACAGCAATCACCAGGGAAAATCTCCTGCTAGCCTGTCCTCCACCCTGGAGTGGCAGCCTCCCAAAGCCACCCTCCTCCAGGAAAGCAGAATCAGAAGCAATAGCAGGCACGCATTCTTGCCCAAAAGTTGTGTTCAGAATCCAATCAAGCTTTTTAGATTTATAGAGAATATATGTACGAAAGGATGGGTTAAATAACAAGGAACTAATTAGACACATTTATAATCTAGAATCTTGTAAAAGATGGTGGGTCTACCTCTACTAAAGTACTTGGCATGATGACGCAAACCTGACACTCAAGAGGAAGAGGCTGGAAGATGAGTTCAAGGCCAGCCTCAGCTATCCAGTGAATGGGGAAGCCAGCCTGGACTACATCAGACCTTGACGCAAGTCTCAATAATCCTCCACAAATAAAAAGTGAGAGATCATCATGGAGCAAATTTGATCTAACAAAAAAAATAAAAAGCCAGGTGTGGTGGCTCACTCCTTCAATCCCAGCACTCAGGAAGGAGAGGCAGGCCGCTCTCTGTGAGTTTTAGGCCAGCCTGGTCTACAGAGGGAGTTCCAGGACAGCCAGGGCTATGTAGAGAGAACCTGTATCAAAAACAAAACAAAACAAAACAAAATAAAATAGATTTATGAAAAATCACAAGGCTGCTGAAATGGCTCAGTAGATAAGACACTTGCTGAGTAAGCCTGGACCTGAGTTTACGTGGCTGGAACCACGTAAAGAAAAACNGTCAGGATGAAATGACTACAGAGTTGTCCTCTGACCTCCACACAGGAGTGAGCCATGGNACATGAGCTCCCCNNCCACTTATGCACCGTGTCACACAATAATAAATACGTTACTCTAGTTTTTAAGTTATTTTATTTCATGTATTTATTCTAAGGAAAACACTGTATAGTCTAGGCCTGTGATCTCTCTTTGTACATTAAGCCATGAATTCACAGGGAACAGACTCTAGCCTTCTCATCTGTCCTCACNAAGAAGCCTGCTTCTCTAGGTAGGACAGGCTGGCGCATCAGCTGACTCAGGTGCCTTTCTCTTTGGCCTTTGTTTTCTTCACCTGTTTCAGGATGTCATCTCAGCTCTTAGAGTGCTCCATCTGCTCAGCCTACACATTAATTCTCTTGGCAGGGTCCTTGCCCTTAACTTGCTTGTTTACAAGGATGCCCACNGCATTCTGCGTGACGTCACAGACACTTCCGTGTAAGATGAATTTCTAAACGGTCTTATTAATAAACACATGGAACAAGAAATAGGGGTGAAAAATCTGACAGAGATCAGAGGAATTAGGAACAAACCACCAGCTAGCCTCACCTCACCAATGCTGCCGCTGCATCCAAAGAGAGCGAAGTGAAGAAAAGAGAGAGCGACTTCCTGTCTAACTGGGCTTTTTATGCCTGTCCATTCTGCTAACTCATTTCCTATCTCCACCAAACTACATCACTTCCTGTCTGTCTGCACAGACCTCCAGAACTCTATGGCTGATGCTGGGATTAAAGGCGTGTGCCACCACCGCCTATCACTAGTTCCTTAATGTGACCTTGGATTCACAGAGAACCAAACAGATTAAGGGCGTGTGCTAACTTGCATGACTTTTGTTTTTACTCTAGCTGCTGGCTGCCTGTTTTTCCTCTGATCCTCAGATAAATTTTATTGGGAGACACAGATAAAATATCACCACACTTCCGGTTTTGCCAGAGTAATATCTATGTGGCTTTCCCTTTTGAACAGTGCCNGCTTCCTTGATGCTTCCATTACTCTTCTTATAGATTCACATGTATGTGGCCAAAGGAGCAACTCCATTTCCTAACTGCCTAGAGATCATGTAGTAGGTGGTTCTCTTTCTCTTGTGTGTGTGTGTCTTTTTGGCGAATTGCTGGAAAATGGCTACCGTGGCGGTGATGGTGGTGGAAAATAAGAGCTGAAGAGACTGCTCAGTAGTTAGGGTACTGACTGCTTTTCTAGAGGATTGGNGTTCAATTCCCAGCACCCACACAGCAGCTCACAATCATTAACACCAGTTCCAGGGAATAAAGCACCATCTTCTGGCTTCTAATGACACTGCATACACATGTTACACAGACATACACTCAGGCAGAACAGACATAAATACAAATATTTTAAAATTAAAATAAAATAAGAAAACTAGAGGCTAATGGCAATGGTATTGTGAAGATGGAAGATAATATTTTTGCTTGCAAAGATGGGTTTGAATGAGGAAAAACTTCCTGTTTGTAGTTTATGTGGAGCCTGGCATAATGGTAGAATAGGCTTAGATCTGAGTCCCAGGGTTCCATCAAAACTATTTGACAGTTTTCTTTATCTAAGAATGAAGATTTTAGGGGCAGGCTGTGGGTTGCATGCCTATGATCCCAGCATTCAGTGGGGTGAGTCAGACTGCCACAAGTTTGGGACCAGCCTACTCTANATATCAAGCCTGAGGCCAGCCTCAGGTACATGAGACCTTGTCTCAAACAAACAAAATTGGCAAGGACTGGGGATAGCTTGGTAGTAGAACATTTACTTAGCATGGGCAAGGTTNTGGGTTCCATCCCCAGCACTAAAACAAACTGGTCCATTGATTGACTGGACTCCATCTGGAGTCCAAGAACTCTGGCCTCTCATAAGTGAAACTCAGAATTTGCTTGGCAGGGGGAAGGTGAAGGGGTCATTGACCAGAAGATAGTAGGGTAGCTGTTTGGAGGTCCTGGTTGCACCTGGTCAACTTGAATGCCACCTTCTGGTATGAGTTTTAGAGCAGATGAAGCCAGAGCTTCTGGGTTGAAGAACAGACAGTAAAACAGGCTAGCTGTGTGAACTGCCACCACGAAAAGAGAATTTTATTAGATTGCCTTATGTCTGGAGAAAGAAATGGGTTATAGACAAAGAAACCAGCATTCTCCAAGCCTGTGAATCTGTAAAGTGAAGATTGAGGCCCAATCCTGCTTTTTATATAGGAAGATCCAGACCTGGGGACGCAGATCCAAACNAAGCTGTAGGAGCAGAGTTAGCAGCTGGGAGCTGCAAACAGTCCGNGTCCCCGTTCTTCACCAGTCAGCGTATTCCACAACCAAGTCCCTGGTTGTGCATATCCACAGGCTAAACAAGCTTCCCTCCTACCCTTCCCCCACTGGACACAGGTGAGAGAGGTCAGAAGAGCAGTGCTCAGACAACAGCCAGCTGGGACTTGGCATGTGGGGAAGGGTGTGTGTGTGTGTGTGTGTGTGTGTGTGTGTGTGTGTGTGTGTGTCCTTAAACTGGCGACTTAAAAGAGCCCAGCAGGCATCTGCAAAAGTCTGCAAAAGGCATCTGCATTTCCTACCCTGTCCTAACCCCTAGGCCCAGTGCCAGGGGAGCAGACCCTTTGTCAATGGAGCCATCCTGGCTTTGTGCACCATCAGGAAGGCAGAAAGAGACCTTTGGCAATCCTCNTGGGGAGGGGAGGGACTCAGCCACCAAAGTCCCAGAAAATGTTCTCATTTAAACAAACAAGAACAGAGCGATAAGCTGGAGGAAGATCCGAGGAGGAAGCACACTCTCAAGCTACAGGGCAATTAAGGTGCACTCCATCCCCAAACGCTCCAGCACTAAGGATGGTGTATTTATTAACCTGGTCAAAAGGCATCAGGGCAAATTAAGCTGTAGTCGGCTTTGCCTCTGAACAACTTAGCATGCAAATGAGACAAGGACACTAGGGTGTGAAGGGGACTGGTAAGTAACCCAGTTAGTCTTGGGCTATATATAGGAGAGGGGAAATCCCATCCCATGGAGGAAGGTGCTGGGGCACACTGGGCAGAGACTGGGTGTGCTAACCTGTTTGCACCCAAGATGGTTTCCACTGGTACAGGCTGGGCTGTTACCAAGGCTAGGAGCTAGAAGGCTGGTTCGCCCCACCCCCAGGACCATGCCAATTAACGTATGAGACTGTGCCAATGAGACCCAGGGATATTTACATTGCATTTGTGCCAATGTCAGCCCAGGGGGCGACTACCCCGTGAAAACCTTTGCACCGTGCAGGAGGCCATTGCCAGGGTGTCTGCATGGCAGAAGTGAGCATATGGGCAGCCCGCACCCACATGCCTCTCCCTCCTGTGGCTCTGCTTTGGTTTCAGGACCTGTAACGAAGGCAAAAGACCACTAGGGCCCCTGGTTGCACTGCTTTTTCTCCTCGCAGCTGCTCTGGTCCCAGACTCAGGCACTCAGGCTCAGAGATACAAAACAGCTGAGCAGATAAACAAGCCACCACCTGCTCCCTCCTCCCCAGTGACACCGCCCTTGTCCCCAAGTCCCACCCCTTCTTCCTCTCCCTCTTTCCCTCCATTTCCCCCCTGAAGCCACACTCCCTGGTGGCGTGGTGGCAGCAGCAGCTGCCGCAGTCTGCCCTCTCTCCTGCTGGCTAGGCTCCCTGGTCCTTGTGCTCCACCAATGGCAAATGAGGAACACGTGTCTGGAGCCCTGTGCTCTCTCCTCCCGAGGCCATTTCAAACAAAACGTCTGTGCGTCTAAAAGTCAGGCATGGATCTCTGGAGTCCCCAAGGAACACAGGTTTATGGCATCCGCCAGCCCTGGAGCCAGTGTCTGGCCACTTGGCCCAGAGCCCTTTGCCAGGCACAGGAAGAGTGAAAGGAAGGGGTTAATCTGTGCAGAGGAGCCCTGAGGGGCCCAGCTCCATTCCAGACTGCTGGGAAGTCAGGCTCTGGGCTGGAGGGCAGGGGCTCTGGAAACTTTAAGAGGCCAGGAGGGCAAGGCCCATTTGAAACCCTGAAGAAAGGTCACCTCAGTGTGGTATTTCGTAATGCAGGGCAGAGCGCATATATATGGTGTGCTCTTATTATTACATATTATATATGTATATACATCATATATCTTGTTATATATGGCATGCTCTTATTATCATATATTACATACATCATACAGTATATATCTTGTTATATATGGTGTGCTCTTATTATCAAGAGGAACCTTGCAACAACATACCTTGGGTTTGGTAGTCAGAAACCCTGAGGTAGTATGTTTAATAGGTCCCCAGCGCCAGTGGCAGGCATTAACAGAAGGTCCCATTAGTTAGTTGGGGACACAGGAGAGGAGCTCCAGAGTACCTCTTCCTTCCCAGGGAGTAGGTGCGTGCCCTGAGCTGGCTGTGAGGCCCCCTAGAGGCTTTGTGGGCAATTCAAAGCTTGAACCCTGCACTGTGGGCCACCTGAACTGTAGAAGCGTCAGCTGATAGAACTTGGTACATATTTCTGCCTTTACACTCCCACCCTCAACACCCCCAACACCCCCTTACCCTGTGTCCCTAGTTCCTCAGAATTTTGTCTTTTACAGTTTATGCAAAATGGTATATGGTTTGCAATTGAACAAAACAAGCGTGCCTTTCACTTGCCAACACCCTCCCATGCCCGAGGGTTGGAGCCAAAGCCAGGGCCTTCCTTGCACAGTGTCTACAGAGCAAAAGCCCACCATTGAGCTCCACCTCCAACCTTCAAGTCTTTGGTATTTGAATGCACAGCCCAACGCTGTTTGGTGTGGAAAACAACAAAATGACCATCTTAGATAGCACAGGGCTGGGTTGGAGGACAATTACAGCTTCGTGACCTTGAAGGAGTGACTTCAGCTTTTTCAGCCTCAGTTTTCTCATTGGAAAATTGCAAAAAGGGGCCCTGATGAGAGAGCTCAGTGGGTAAAGGTGCTTGTGTACATGTGGTGTGCACGCACTCACTGGTGCTGGCCACCAAGCATTCGAGTGTGGAACAGTTAATTGACTAGTTAACTGATTACTAAAAATTTTTTTTGTAATAAAAATATTTTTAAATGCAGAAAGGGTCTGCCTCACAATTTAGGTAGTCCTTTTGTTGTTTTTATTTTTGTTTTTTGGCAGCAGTTTCCTGGCTGTCCTGGAACTCACTCTGTAGACAAGGCTAGCCTCGAACTCAGAGCTCTGCCTGCCTCTGCCTTCCAACTGCTGGGATTAAAGGTGTGTGCCACCACTGCCTTTTTTTTGCTTAGACAGGGTTTTTNACTAGGCTGGCCTGTAACTCACTCTCCCTATAGACCAGACTAGCCTTAAACACACAGAAATCCTCCTGCTTTTGCCCTCAAGTGCCAGGATCAAAGATGTGAGCCAATGCCTGGCCATTTCTTTTTAATGTGTTATGACTGTTTTGCCTACATTTATGTCTGCACTACATGCTTGCCTGGTGCCNACTGAGGTCAAAAGAGGGAATTGGATCCCCTAGAACTGGAGTTACCCCTAGAGATGGTTGTGAGCACCGTGTTGTACTGGGAACCTACCCAGGTCCTCTGGAAGAACAGTATTCTTAACTCCTGAGNCATCTCTCCAGCCCCCCAGCTAGTCTTCATTTTTCAGGAAAATTAAGTAAGAAGACAAAGTAAATATATATAAAATAAAATTCTTGGGCTAAGATAGAGTTTACTGTAGAATGCATGCCTAGTATTCATGACACTGTGGGTTCCATCCCTACCACTACAGAAAACACAGATACCCAAGCATCATTTTGCTGGAGTCCCTCCACTTCCTATCTCCTCCAGCTTCTTCTTCCTCTCTGTAATCCTGTGAACTACAGGGGGCTAGAGAAACTGTTCAGCAGTTTAGCGTACTGGTGGCTTCTCTGGTCTGTGCTGCCACACCAGGCCACGTTGATGTCCACGGTATCTGCAGCTGCTGAGGGCCATGCTGATGTCTGTGATCCCTGCTGCCACTGGAGTCCATGTTGCTGTCTCAACCAAGTGGTGGTCATGAGCTGTGCTGCTATGGACAAGGAAGCTTCTTTACAGTGGTATCAACAACTGCAGACTCATAACTGAGGATGAGAGACATTGAAGGCTTCTGTGACAANCTCCCATGCCCACCCCCCNAAAAAACTAAAAGAAATCCAGACTGGAAGCTATTGAAGAGAGTTCTTAAAAACTGGTAAAGATGTTGAAGTGTAGCTCTTCACAGTTGATGACATCTGGCGGGTGCCGGGGTAGAGAAGGATTGTTTTCTTTAAGGGGATGATCACGGGCAATTTGACCATGCTTCAGAGAATGTATGGATAACACAATTGGACTTGGTGGGGTTTTTGTTGGTTGGTTTGGTTTTTGTGTTTGTTTTTTTTTAATGGGATCTGGGGATGGAACTTGGGACTTAATATTTGTGTGGCAAATAGTTTATTGACAAAGCCCTGTCTCTTATACACATCTAGATGTGTATAAGAGACAGCAAGGAACGGGGATCGAGTGTGATTGGGGCTGCATTGAATGGCATTCCCAAATAATTAATAAAAATATTATGTTGGGGGAAGGAAAACAAAAGCAATAACAACAAAGAGCAGTGGCTGCTCTTCCAGAGGACCTGGGTCTGATTCCCAGCACCCACATGTCAGCTCACAACTGTCTGCAACTCCAGTTCCAGGGGAGAAAATGTCTATCACATATACAAGTGGTCCACAGANACACACAGAGGCAAAACANGAAAAACACACAAAAAATATGAAAAATTAAAAAACAAAATTCTAGGGCTCTGAGGAGACACCTGGGTCAGGACACCTAAAGGTTGTTTGCTTGTTGTTTCTGTGTCTCTTTGTTTGTTGAGGCATGGCATCAGGTAGTCCAAGTTGGCCTCAAATTCAGCCTTATTATGTAGCCCAGGATGATGACTTTGAACCAGTTTTCCTTGTTCCATCTCAACCCCAGCTGAAAACTACTGCACTGTTGCTTTATTATGTGCTGTTTTATTGCTTGCATTACTGTGGTTTACTTTTCAATATTGAAGATTCAACCTCAGCCCTCACTCATGCTAAACACTCATAGTGGTTAGCACTCTAACCACTGAGCTACATCTCTAGCCCAACTTTTGTTTGTTTTGTTTTTCAAGACAGGGTTTCTTTGTGTAGCATTGGCTGTCCTAGAACTAGCTCAGTAGACCAGGCTGGCCTCAAACTCACAGAGATCCACCTGCCTCTGCCTCCCGAGTGCTGGGATTAAAGGACTGCGCCACCACTATCCAGCTTACCTTTTTTGTTTTGAGGTAGGGTCTCACTAAGTTGCCCAGGCTGGCCTTGAACTCACCTTGTTGTAAACAGATATTTCCTGTCCCTACTGCCTGTTCCCAAATACCCGGTAGCCACTTCCCAAATTACCACACAGAGGTTTATATTAATTATAAATGCCTGGCTAATAGCTCAGGCTTATTACTAACTAGCTCTTACACTTAAATTAACCCATAATTCTTATCTATGTTTAGCCACGTGGCTTGCTACCTCAGTACAACATTCTCATCTTGCTTCTCTGCATTTGCCGTGACTTTCTGACTCTGCCCTTCCTCTTCCCAGAATTCTCCCAGTCTGGCTCTAGTGCTCAATCTCTTCCTGCCCAGCTNTTGGCCAATCAGCTTTTTATTAGTAAATGAGAGTAATACATATTTATAATATAGAAAAGGATTGTTCCACAGCACCTNGTAAATCAAGCCAGTCTTCCTAGGCTTCCTTAGTAGCTGGAATTACAGGCCTGCCTTATCAGGCCCTGTTGAAGAACTTCTTTATAGCTAAAGCTTCCTTCTTCTGAGGAGTTGAAACCAAGGCTATGCTCAAAGTGGGATGTCACTGCACAGAAGGGTTGACACTCTCCAGTACTTTTCTTCTAAATAAGAGAGATTCTCAAACTGGGCATGTTTAGCATGAAGAGGCCTTGGGTTCCATTCCCAACATAAATGCATAAATAAATAAATGTGTAAATAAACGAATACATACATAAGTGGATGAGGCCAGGAAAGGTAGAGATCNAGTGTCTTAGGTTTCTACAGTTGTGAGAAAACATCATGACCAAAAGCAACTTGGGGAGGAAAGAGTTTATTTCAGCTTTTAGCTTATAGTATATCATGAAGGGAAGTCAAGGCAGGAACCTGGAGTCAGGAGTTGATGAAGAGGCCATGGAAGAGTGTTGCTTACTGGCTTGCTCCTCATGGCTTGCTCAGCCTGCTTTCATATACCACCTAGGACCACCTTGCCTAGGGGTGGCACTGCCCATAATGAGCTTGATCTGCCCACAAAAAATCATCAATCAAAAAAAAAAAAAAGCCAACAGACTTGGCTATAGGCCAGTCTTATGGAGGCATTTTCTTCTCAACTGAGAGTCCCTCTTCCCAAATGACTCTAGTTTGGATCAAGTTGACAAAAAATCAACCAGAACACCAGGCCTGTTGTTGGGTCAGGCTGGCAGGCTGGCAGGATGGCAGAGGCGGACAGCAACCAACATCTCACTGCCACTAGAGGGTGCTGTCTTGGTGGAAGAGCTTCAGTTCCAGACTTTTCTGTCTCTGTAGAAGTGGCTTTTTCAAATGGATTGGAAAATGATTCCAAGAGGCTAGTCTCAGATCTGTTCTTGGCCTTGTTTAATTGGAATGAAGGCTATGACCTTGAACCTTACTGGAATTGTCTCTCCAGCTATGGAACATGGAGGTTGGAGCAGATGAGTTCTAAAGTCCAGATACAAGTTCAAACCCTCTCTCCCTCTCTCTCCCCTTGGTAGAGCTAGGATGGGACCCTAGAAAAATGTGCTACTGCTAAGCTCCACCCATTCACCACATTTTTATTGGATAAAGCACTTGCCATGTATGAGGACCCGGAGTTTGGATACCCAGAATCCATGTAAAGTCTAGGTGGTTTCGGTGGCCTGCCTGGGATCCCAGTTCTAGGGAGGCAGAGACGGGGGACCCATGGGGCCAGGTAGCTAGGTAAACTAACCAGATCAGTAGTCTCCAAGGTCAGCAAGAGACCCAGCCTTGGTAANTGAAGTAGAAAGCTATTGAAGAAGACACCTGAAGGACTCCACACACATGCACACACATGTGCACATGCACACTCACACNTATGCACTCACACATATGTGAGCACATATACACACACACTTGAAGCGTTAATCTAATTAATCTTTATCAATAAAAAACCGGGAGTCAGATATCGGGGTNAGAACCTTAAAGATCAGAGAAGCAGGGAGCAGGCAACAGTCTTCTNGCCCCTCTCCTGTACCTCCATCCAAAAGGGCTGAGATCAGCTCTCAGCCCACCTTACTATTTCCTGTCTCCTCTCTGTCTACAGTCCTCCAAACCTCTATGGTTAATTTCCTCAGNTAGTGGCTAGCTCCACCCTCTGACTCCAAGTAAGTTTTGATTGTCAGAACAAAATCAAAATATCACACAACACACACTACATACATGTACACTACACACATGCACACAAAAGAAAGACCCTTCTCCCTTCCCTTCAAGGACTCACAATCTAGTTAAACAGAAANGAAAAATGTCTGACCATCGCCAATGGNTTCAAAGTCTGGCAGAGCTGGTGCTGAATGCTGGCTTCTCCTCAAAGAGCCCTTGCATGTTACCAGGTCAGTTCATCTCAGTTCCTCTGTCTGCAAAGTAGGCACAGTGACAGCAACTTTACCGGTTACTGTAAGATGAAGTAATACGATGCGTGCGCAACATTTAGCTTGGTGCTTGGCACATCCTTCAGTGCAACATAAGCACATTGGCAGCAAACATTTGTTGGACCCTCCTAACTGGGCTAAGCCAAGTAACACAGTAGAGGTGAGGGCAGGTTCTGTGCTAGACCAGCCTACCAGCTCCTAGGGAAGATGAGGGGAAGGCTGTTGGAGCCAGCAACTATGTGACAACTTTATGTATGTATGTATGTATGTATGTATGTATGTATGTATNTATNTATTTATGAGTATTGAGGATTGTACCCAAGGTCTCACACACCCTATGCAAGTTCTCTACCACTGAGCTAATATACCAGCTTTCTTTTTTACTTTTTTATTTTGAGATGCTCAGTATCCCACCAAATTGCCAGGCAGGCCTTGAACTTGCAGCTTTTACCTTGGCTTTCTAAGTAGCTAAGGCAGCGTCTCAGATACCCTAGACTGGCCTGGAATTCACTTTGTAGTTAAATATGACCTTGAACTTATGGTCCTCCTGCCTCCATTTCCCAAGTGCTAGTGTGAACAGTAAAAACCTGTTAAGAGAAAACTCCTGGTCCAGAGAACAGAATCTCTTGCCTGGGCAGAGAGTGAACATTCCAGTTGGGATGGATGCATCACCCAGCCCAGGGACCACCCCTAGGAAGGTGGACTCACTGTAAACCATGCTAAAGAGATGGGCAGAATAATTGGCCCTTCAATAAGATTCTGTACTTTTCCTGCCAGAGTCCCCACCCTTAGCATGCAGGGGCCTACCGGACCATCACCATGCAGCTTCATAATCTGCCTGCTTTTCTGAATTATTCAGAAGACCATAACTTCTCCTTTTTTCCTCCCTATCTCTTTCCTAAGCATGTTTTCTACACTTTTGGTTTCCCCGATATTTGGGCTTTATTGCTCTTTTTCTGAAGCTCTCCTGCATCATGTGGCTGTTTGTCTGTCAATGGCACAGCCTTTTTTTTTTTTTTTCACTCTCTCCTCCATTCTCCTCTGGGCAGCTGCTGAGATTTATAGGTTGCCTGCCCTGGAGTTTTCATTTAAACTCCAATAAAATTGTTCTTGAGCTTCTGTATGAGTCTATTCTTTGTCCTTGAGCTTCTGTTTGTGTTCATTCTTAAATTCTTTTATTAATAAGACTTAGAACCCCAAGAGGAGACCCAGATTTCCCCTGTATCATTAGAGATTGAATCCTGACCTTAGTGCATGCTAGGCAAGCATGCTACAGCAGAATTGCATTCCTGGCTTCTTGTGCTGACTCTTGAAACAGAGCTAAGGAGGCAGAACATTTGGAGTAGCTAACAAATGCAAGGGAGCTTAGCACTCCGCTTGTCCAGAACCAAACAAGCCTGAGCAAAGCTGAGTGTGATAGAGACCATGGTGAGAAGCAATCTTGAATGTTGGTTCCAGAAGGAAGATTGCACAGGAAATGCTTCCTTTTTATCGAATACATTATTTCCCATTTTGAGGGAGTCACCAAGCAACCCAGAGCCCCTTTTTAGGTTCCAGAATTACAGTGCAGTCCTCACATTCTGGCTTTCTGCCCCTGCTTTCTTCACAACTCAAAACTCAACCTTTAATATGGCTTCAGGGCATAGAGTACTTCTGTCACAGTACTTCTGTTTTGGATTGTGTTTTTATTACAAATGTCGTGCAAATAAACTGTAAAACAAATGTGTACGATGAGAATGGAGATAGACCCTTAAGGACAGCTTACACAAGGACAGAAAGAGCCTCTNGTTCCTCATATTATCCTTCTGTGCCTGGCACACAATAGCANCACAATAAACTGACTTGAGGAAGAATGTTGGGGAATGTTTGACTGGAAAGAAGCCTTCTCCCCAAATTACCCCAGGACTGACTGTTGGGTTAACCATACCAGGGAGCAATCATGTCATCAGTTCGTACACTGACCACTATGGCTCATTCACTAGGGACTTGGNAGATGTGGCACAGTGGTAGATGGTTTCAGAGCCTGGCTGAAGCCCCGGGTTCCATCCGCAGCAGANATAGATGGTAGAGAGTGTTGTGGCTTAGATTAGAGTGTCCCCATAGGCTCANATGTTTGACTACTTGGTCTCCAGTTGGAGGTTTGGGAGGTGTACATCAGTAAAGTACACCGTTNGAAGTGGGCCTTTTCAAATGCCATGTGCCATTCCTAATTCTAGCTCTTGGCTTCCCACTTTCATTTTAAGA
>LZPO01034124.1:714794-727579 GCA_001675575.1 Neotoma lepida
TTGCTGCTTACGCTCTTTGTCTGTCCATCTGTCTGTCTGTCTCTCTGCCTGTGGCCAGGATGTAGAGGTCTCAGATACTTAATTAGGTGTAGTTTCAAATGCCTTAAATCCCAGCTCTGGGAAGGCAGAGACAGGCAGGCAAACCTCTGTGAGTTCAAATCTGGCATGTTCTACATAGTGAGTTCCAGGACAGCCAGAGCTACACAGTGAGACTCTGTCTCAGAAGAATAAAAANATTTCAGCTATTACTCTGACGTCTGTCTGCATGCTGCCATGCTCCCTCACCATGATGATAATGATCNGAACCTCTGAAATGGTAAGAAAGCCTTCAATTAAATGCTTCCTTTTATGAGAGNTGCCTTGGTTGTGGTGTCTTTTCACAGCAATAGAACACTGACTAAGACACTAAGCAAGCATTCTACTGACCCTCATTCCCAGCCAGAGTGACTTTTTGTTTTGTTTGTTTCCAAGACAAGGTTTCTCTGTGCAGCCCTGGCTGTCCTGGAACTCTCTCTATAGACAAGGCTGGCCTCGAACTCAGAGATCTGCCTNTCTCTGCTAATAGGTTTTCTGTACCTCGATAATAGGTTTCTCAGCCAATGCAGTAATCCAGATCAAGCGAAACTGAAAAAGCAGAAGAACAGGTATATCTGAGCAAAGCAACTCCCAGGTGAGTCCTCCAGCTCCAGAGATGAGGGCCAGAGAAGTCACACCACCGAACTAAAGCANGGATCTTATATATCCTGTAGGTGAGGAGGTGATGATGTATCTGCCACAAGCTGGGTTTGTGCCCAAGTATCATCAAAAGCTGGAATGCTTGGGCTGGACGTGGGCACCTAGTGGCTTCAGGAGAGGAGCTACCGTAGGTGCCAAGAATTCAGAACTGGGCTTCTTGGTGTCTTTCCATTGTTCAGAGGTTCTCTGAGTGGGCAGAGTTTCAAGAGACAGGAACAGGGCTTTCTGGATCAAGCAGGAGAGCTGGAGGTTCCTGTCAAACATCTGCCTCCTAAGTGCTGGAGGCAGTGTACTAGTGTACCAGTGTACTTAGTGTACCANCACCCAGCTGACATGCTCTTTTTTTCTTACATTTATTTTGTGTACATGTATGTGTGTATATGCATGCAACATCATGTGTGTGGAGGTCAGAAGACTACTTGAGGAAGCTGGTTCTCCCCTTCTACTGTGTGGGCTCCAGAGCCCAAACCCAGGTCATCAGGGTTGGCAGCAAACATCTTTACCCACTGAGCTATCTTGCCAGCCCCAGAAATGATCCCTTTTAAAGAAAACCTTATTCAGGGCTGGAGAGATGGCTTGGGGATTAAGATCACATGATGCTCTTCCAGAGGACCTGGNTTCTATTCCTAGTACTCATATGACAGTTCACAACCATCTGTAAATCCAGTTCCAGGGGATCTGATTACCTCTTCTGGCCTGTGCAGGCACCAGGCAGACACACATGTTGCACAGACATATGTGCAGGCAAAACACTCATACACATACAATTAAATTAAATTAAATTTAAAAAACTTATTCAACAGATTAGGGATCAGTCACCATAAATGTTCTTTGCTTTGTTTTAATTTATTATTTTATTTTATGTGTATGGGTGTTTTGCCTGCATGTATGTCTGTGTACTTTGTATGCCTGGTGTCCTTGGAGTCCAGATGGGAACATTGGATCNCCTGGGACTGGAGTTACAGATTGTTGTGAGCCACCATGGGATCCAGCCAGCGCTCTTAACCACTGAGCCATTTCTCCAGCACTGGGCTTGTATTCTTCTTTACCGTCTATGTGTTACCTGTTTCTGTGCTGAGGGGAGCCCAGGTCTCCTACACAGAGAGCAGATCCTTCCCCACTGAGCCTCAGCCCCAGCCCTAAGTACTGTTTGCCATTCAAGCTCCATTGTTCCCGAATGTGATCTTAGCCTGTGTCCCTGACTGTCCCCACCCTGCTGTGAGGTGGTGCTGNGTCACCTCCCACTGCTTCCTTCAGGCTTCTCCTTTCAGACTCTTAACAAGCCAGCTCAGTGGTTCAGGACTAGAAGGTGCTCACATGCCACTCTCCCACAGTGAGAATTAGGTGCACTCCAAATCCTTGCCTAGCCTCTAATTTCTTAGACACCGTGAAATTTAAGTCGACTCATATCAGACACCCCTCCAGCCTTCACTTCCTGAGCAGGCATCTCTTTTTGAACATCTGCTTTTATGGCTTCTGATTTCTCTATTCTCCTCTCCACTCCCCTTTGAGATAGGCTTTCCTGTAGCCCAGGCTGGCCTTGAACTCCCTAGATAGCCAAGGATGACCTTGAACTCCCCATCTNCCAGCCTCCAACTCCCGAATGCTAGGATTACAGACCTATGCCACCACACCCAGTTTATTCTGAGCCAGAACACAGGGCTTTGTGCATGCTAAGTAAGCACTCTACCAACTGAGCTGCGTTCCCAGCCTGGGCCCTGATTCCTGAGGGAGTTTCCAACAACACTTCCACCCCGAGTCCTGCCGTGGGTGCTCTCTGCACCCCGAGTCCTGCCGTGGGTGCTCTCTGCTGTGCCCAGTTTCTTTGTCTTCCCAGCTCCAGGCCCTTTGTCTCCAGTCACACTGCCTCCGGATCTAGCCCCTTGGCTGGCTTGTGTCTGCAGCCCCACAGGCTCTCCCCTTGCTAATCTCTTTCCCACACGCTGTCTTCCACAGTCAGTCTGTACAGCAGGAGCTGAAGGAGAGGCTGACAATTATCTAATGAGTCCGAACAATGCAGACAGCCAATTAAAATGTCCTTGACAGGACACCCCTTCACTTTGTTTAAAGCTGAACTCCAATGAAGCCTTCACAAAATCTGCCACACCATCTAGAGGACAGGGTGACAATAACTGATGTTTATCTCACTAGCAAGTGACAATTTCAGCACTCTCTGATGCCTTATATACAAATAAAGGGTAACTAAATGCACCCATGAGCAAGCAAGCAAAGAAAATCAAAAAAGCAACACACACTCCTCAACACACTTATTGTTAGTGTATAACTTCAAACCAAAATCCAAGATCAAATAGTGAATACATTGAAAGAAAAGAAAAGAAAAAGAAAAAAAAGAATCTATTCATCTCTAACTGTTTAGTGCCAGAGATCAAACCCAGAGTCTCACATGTGGTAGTCAGGTGATCTACCACGAAGCCACATCCCCAGCTTTGGATTATTTGTTGATTGTTGTGGCTTTTTGTTTCATTTTGTTTTGAGACAGGATCTTGCATATCCCAGGTTGGCCNGGAGCTCAGTGTGCATGCAGCAAAGGATGACTTTGAAATACTGCACTTCCTGCCTTCACTTCTAAAGGGCTAAGAGTACAGGTGTAATCTTAATTACAGAATTAAAAATGTCCGATGGTTAAAAATTATGTATCCGTTGCAGGACTGGGTATTGAACATAGGGCAGCAGGGCCTCACACATACTAGGCAAGTACCCTATCTCTGACCTATATCCCCCNCTTGCTTGTTTGAGATAGGGTACCAGACAGCTCAAGTTGGTCTTGGACTCAGTATATAGCAAAAGGGACCTTGTGTCTAATCCTCCCACCTCTCAAATACTGGAATTTCAGGCATGCACCATCACACCAGACTCTGTATTTTAGATATTTTTAGTTAAAAAAAAGATTGAGATCAAGGGTGCTTGGGTGCACAGAGCATGTTGTGGTCAGAGAACAACTTTTGGGGAGTTGGCTCTCTCCTTCTACCTTTTTTGTTTTTTAATTCATTTTAAAAAGACTTATTTTATTTTTAATTATGTATGTGTTTCTGGGAGGGGGAGGGTTGGACTTGTGAATGCAGGTACCCACAGAGGCCAGGAGATGTCAGATCCCCTTGGAACTAGAGTTATAGATGACTGTTAGTAAACCAATATGGGTACCTGGAACTAAAATTGGGTCCTCTGGAAGAGGGGTACACGATCTAAACCACCGAACCATCTCACTAGCCTCTCACGTGTGTGTGTGTGTGTGTGTGTGTGTGTGTGTGTGTGTGTGTGTGTTTTGCCTGCATATGCTCAGTGCCTGAGGAGGCCAAAAGAGGATCCCATGGAACTGGAGTTACAGACAGTTGTGAGCTGCCATGTGGGTGCTGGGAATCAAACCCAGGTCCTGTGGAAGAGCAGCAACTACTCCTAACTACTGAGCCATTGTGGTGGTTTGGATAAGAAGGCCCCAATAGGTTCATGTTTGAATGCTTGGTCATCAGGAGTGGCACTACTTGGGAGAGATTAGGAAGTTTGGCCTCGTTGGAGGAAGTGTGTTAGTAGGGATGGCCTTTGAAGTTTCAAAAGCCCACACCAGGCCCAAACCAGGCCCAGTGGCTCTCTCTTCCTGCTGCCTACGGATGGATTTGGATGTAGGACTCTCAGCTACTTCTCCATCACCACATCTGCCTGTGCCACCATGCTCCCCACCATGANGAAAACGGACTAAACCTCTGAAACTGTAAGCTAGCCCCAGTTACAGGCTTTGAAATAGCCACCATAAGACAGAGTCCTCTCAGCTGGAGATGTGGTTCAGTGGTAGCACATACAAGGACCTGGATTTCACGCCTAGCACCACATGACTTAGAAAGTGGGAGCCAGGTTACAGCACCCATTTGTAATCCCAGCACTCAGGAGGCAGAGGCATGAGGATCTATAGCAATTTAGGGCAGTTTCTGGGATTACAGATCAAATTGAAGGCTATCCTGGATTACATGAGACCATGTGTCAAAAAATAAGAAAGAAGAGAAAGGAAAACCATAAAAAACTCAGCTTTTCATCCTAAAAATGGTCTCAGTATTCTTTCACAGCATTTTGCTTATGCTCGTCANTCACATTTCTCACCCAGAACAAAGTCTAGGNTAGATTTGGTCTCGATGCTTTGAGAATCCCAGCCCAATGTCCAATAAGCCTCCCTAGGAACTTCTAGAACAATAAAGTGCCTGACTTGGGGACAATGCACATTCCTTTGTTTCTCTCCAGGACCCCCCAGCCCCTCCTCTGTGGCTTCTAATCTTCTTTTAATATAGGAGACAGGTCTTCCTGTGTTCTGATGGCTTGCCCCCAACTTCTATGCTTAGGCAACCTTCCATCCTTAGCCTCCTGGTAGCTGGAACCACAGGAGTTCTCCACCAGGCCCAACTGGACTGCAGCTCCTCCTTTCCCCTGGAGAGGCCTCAAAGGCAGTGACCTCATGGGCTAGAGGGGCTGTGTGGCACACTGAATAGAACTCAGCTCCTGTCCCTGAAGAACTGGGCATCTTATACAGGTCCCGAAGCTTCTGAGCTTGTTTCCTGAACTGTAAGATGANAATAACAATACNGACCTTGTAGAGAATGTGTAACGGGTAAATAAAATGTAATGGCCAGGTGATATGCCCCCAGTATTAACCCTTAGGAGGTGGAGACAGGAGGATCAGGAGTTCAAGGTTATCTTCAGGTACATAACAAATTCAAGGCCAGCCTGGTCTACATGAGACCTTGCCTCAAACAAACAACAACAAAATTGAAAACAAACCCTAAATTTATAATTTCCAGCACTCAGGAGGCAGAAGTAGGAGAATTACTATAAGTTCTAGGTTAGAACTCTTATGAGAGTTCAGGACTATCCAGGAACACACAGAGAGACTCTGCCTCAAAAAAAAAAAAAAATAGAGAAGGAAGAGACATAGAAAAGAAGGAAGGAAGGGTAGTAGGAAAGGAGGGAGAGAATCACAAAGAAAGGCTTAGGATACAGTTTAGTGCTAGAGTGCTTGCTTACCATGCTCTGGTTTGCCTACCCTACCTGGGTTTGGTCCTCAACTGGTTTGAGGTATATGTGCAGCAAGGCAAACTGGGTCTTCTGTATGAACATTTGGGGAAAATCTCCTATATGCCATCTCACCCAAGGTGTAATCAGACATACACATGGTTAAAATCAGATGCATCATAGGAAAGGACATGTAAAGGATGGCTCACATAATACCATCCTGTCAATCAAAACAGATCCACTCATGCCTTGCCTTTTAATACCCAACTCATCCTTTTCTTGGCCCTAGAGAACAGCCAGAGGTCCTGAGTGCTCCTTGCAGGGTATAGGATCTGTGTTATCACTTTGCTTCTGAATAAAGTTCCTCACCACTTTGTCATTAATGCTCGTGTCTTCCAGAGAACCTAGCACCCACATTGGGTGGCTCACAACTGCCNGGAACTCCATCTCCAGGAGACCTGATGCTTCTGGCTTCTGTGGGCACCACACACAGAGAGACACAGTCACATAATTAATTAAAAAAAAAATCTTTTGGGGGAAAAAAAAAGCATCTAAAATGCCACAGCCATGTGGCTCTGCTAAGATCTGAGCCTGGACCCTGAAAAGCATAGCTTTTTCTTCTTTTTTAGCTTTTTCGGTTCCATTCCCCACTTCCACAACATGGCCGCTTACAAACAACACGGCTTTCTCTTCTCCTCTTCCTCATTTTCCTCCTCTGGCAGCTGCCAAGATTTACAGACTGCCTTCCTTGTTATTTTTTCATTTAAACTCTAATTAAAATTTTCCTCTGCTTAAAGAAAGAAAGAAGAAAGCATGGCAAGCCATCTCCAGGAGTGAGGATGGGAAATGTCGCCCCACAGGATGCCAGGGCCGGGCACAGCTGTAAAATTTGGGGACACTTTCTGGTTGGGCAAGGCACAGACAACTTACAATAAGGTGAAAAAAAAAATCTTCCAAAAGCTTGCACCTCTAAATGTTAAAATAATGGTTTGAATTAAGGTACCCTGCATGAGTAGGGAAAGACATTCCCAGCCATAAAAATCCCAGTGCCAAGGGTGCACTATCTTCCTATGAGGTGTTATGTCTCAAACCCTGGGACAAATCACNGAAGTATCTATTTAACATATCAAACTGGACTTGGCTGCCAGGTTCTCCCTGCATCCCTCAGTTCCTACTTGTTACNGGGTAGGCTGGCGTCCCCCGCCCTCGACCCTGAACTCTCCAGCCCAGGAGCTGGGCTGCCCTTCCCCCAGAGGCTCTTCCCTACATAACCCAGTTTTAGTTATCNGCCGCTTTTGTACCTTCTCCCTCGTGGCTACTGCACCTCGTTCTCCTGTCTCCCCTCTCTGCACCCCTCCCCGTCTCCCCACCTGGCCCAGCTCAGTCTGCTCATGTCCACTCNGACCTCTCCCAGATGTCCCTTACCCCTGACTACACTTCCTTTTATCCACAATAAACTTGCTCCTCCATCACACCCAGGAGCACTCGTGTCCTTTCCTTTGTCTTTCTTTTTTTCATTCAGTGTTGGCAAAGGAAGCTTCTACATCCTTCAGAACTATACATGACCAGCACTGTTGGTGGTTGCCCTTGAGAACTGGATGGTAAGACACTACTGCTGAAGACACTGTGTATTTTGGTTGCCCCTTAGTAACCGGCTAAGGAGAAATCAAGTTGGGGGCCTCCTCTCTGACGTCTAGCTTCTGTGAGCTCCAGAAGGTTCGATGAAGGTTNAGAAAGGAGGACTGTCAATAACACGCCTACATGTTACATACACTATCATCACACTGGGCAAAAGGTGTTCGCTGATGCACTGAGACATGCNACAACTGTCCCTGAGCAGAAGCTCCTTAGTCGGCCAAGGCACTGACTCCAGAGTTCAGCATGTGTAGGGGAGGGGAGACGATGGACAAAAGGAGGATGGACAGCTTTCAAGTGGGTAACACAGGAGGGGTCGGTGTGAAAACCTCTGTCCACTCCATTTTAAACTACGACTGCCAAACCAATGGTCATCAAAATTGTTCAGTGAGTTTCCACCAGTATTTCTTGTAACCTGCCCTGCCCCCTATTTTTTGAGACAGTTTCTCTGTGTAGCCCTGATTGTCCTGGAACTAACTCTGTTAACTAGGCTGGCCTCAAACTCACGGAGATCCACCTGCCTCTGCTTCCTGAGGGCTGGGATTAAAGGCATTCGCCGCCACCACCACCACCCAAACAACCACCAAGGAAATAAAACGAGGTAAAATGGAGGTGAGACACGGTACCAGGAAGTGACACAGAGTATAGCTGCATAATGGTTGAGTTAAGACATCGCTGGAGGGAGGTGTGAAAGCCCAGTGCCTCATCACATTTCAAAGGCAGCAACCAGCTCTTAGACNTAGGACTGGTCCTGCATGGCTGGCNTGTGTGGGAGACAGCTCAAAGCCCTCTTTTGGTTGAGTGGAGAGGATTGGAACATTTTAACACTGGAGCAAAGGGATCTGAATGGTCCCGAGAAGCAGAGAACAGGAATGGTAGTGAGGTATCATAAACTTTTCTCCAAAAATGATTTGGTGTTTATCACTGCTACCATGTTAAACATGGGATTGACTGAGTACNCACCTACAGGTGTACCCATGGCAGGTGTGGAAGGACCCCAGGTAAAGGAAACTTCTGTGAAGTAACCCTGAGAGCTGGGACATGTTGCCAGAGAAAAGTGCTGCATATTGTCACGGGGATTACCAACTGACACTGCATCTGTTTGCAGTTAGCNTCATTTAAGCTGTCTGCCTCCTGGTCTCGGAGATGACTAGGAGGTCTGGGAGAAGCGGCCCGCTAGTGATAGCAGCAGAGAGGCTCGTTCGGCTGTGAAATTCTGTGATTTATGTGATACCGAGGAAGTGTGTCTCCCGGTAATGTTAGGAGCCTGGGAGTGTGAACTTGTGGCTTTCCTAACCAGGTCTGTCTTCAGTGGTCACGGAAAGTGACCATAAACCCTTCACTCCACCTGATCCGTTCCCTGTCTAGAAGCCAGCATGGTGGTGAGCCCTCCCCTTCCAGGCAGGATGCCGCTGTCTCAGGGCTCAGCTTCTGCAACCTTGATCCTTCCCTTCACACAGAAGGACTGACTGTGTCTCTTTCTTCTACACAGAATGCTTTCTCTTCATTGTCCAAAGGGACTAAGGGGAGGCCAGGGGCATGCTCCCCTGCCGTACAGCACGAGCAGAGTGGTTCGCCATCCCTTACTTGGCTTTATTGTTCTGAATGGATTCTTGTGAGTACCACATCTTGTTACACCCAGATGGCTTGTAGCTCCAAAAAACCTGGAGCAGTCTTCTTTTCTGCTCTGGACATACAACCAACCTAAACAATGTCCTGTAAGATAATAATAATAACAATAACAATAATAATAATAATAATGATAATGATAATGATAAATAAGCGGATTACATCATTGATGCAGTACATTGCCTGTTCTGTATAGTGGCCATGGTTTCCTGACAAGCAATCTTAGATTACTAAAGGTAAAGGACACACATAAAAGTCAAATGCCAAACTGCAAAACAGTTCTCTTAAACAACAACAAGGCTGGAGAGATGGCTCAGCGGTTAAGAGCACTGGCTGCTCTTCCAGAGGACCCAGGTTAAATTCCCAGCACCCATATGACATCTAACAATTGTCTGTAACTCCAAGATCCAACACCATCACACAGACATACATGCAGGCAAAACACCAATACACAAAAATAAAAATAAATAATTAAAAAAATAAAACAACAAAACAACAACAATATCTATAAATACCCTGTTGCGCCTTCCTACATCACAGGGGTACATGCTAATACAACGTTTAAATGCACTTATTCTACATGTGTGAGTGTTTTGCCTGCATGCATGTGTATGCACCATGCGTCTGCTAGGTGCTCACAGAAGCCAGAAGAGGGTGTAGGATCCCCTGTTAGAACCGAGTTACAGGTGGTTGTGAGTTGCCTTGTGTGTGCTGGGAATTGAACCCAACATCTCTGCAAGAATAGCCACTGCTCTTAGCCTTTGAGCCATTCCTCCAGCCCCTCAATATAATTTTTATAGACTTAGACATCATTGTAAGCTTCTAGGCAACCACAGCACCTAAATTTCAACGTGATTTTCTTTTGAGACTATATCTCATCTAGCCCAGGATGGCTTGGAGCTCTTCTATACCAGGGATAAACTTGTGTTTCTGACTCTCCTGCCTCCACTCTTTAAATGCTGGCATTAGAGGCATGTGCNACCATGTCCACCTTAGGTAGTGCTGGGGATCACATCCTTGGCTTTGTGCTGAGTGCTGTACCACTTGGTCCTAGAAACCTGACTGGGGCAAGGTGGGAATGAAGACACAACAGACATGAGTACAGAAAAGCTGGGATCTGGTGGGCTGTGCNCATTCTGACGGACGGCACATAAAGTCAGCATGTTCATTATGACAGTACAAGGAGGCTGGTCAGATAGTCTTGGTGGAAGGTCTCTGCAGGGGACCAGTCCCAGGTTGCAGTCATCTGGAAGGAGGATACTGTAGTAGTTAGACTGTCAATACCCACACACGGACCAGAGGAAGACTGTGAATTCCCTGAACCTGANCCAGGAAAGGAGTTGCCAATTCCCATGGTGCAGAGGCATTGGGGTCTTGGGTTCTTTTGTTTGTTTGTTTGCTTGTTTTTGTTTTTTCGAGACAAGGTTTCTCTGTGTAGCCCTGGCTGTCCTGGAACTCTCTATGTAGACCAGGCTGGCCTCGAACTCACAGAGACTCCTCCTCCTCTGCCTCCCAAGTGCTGGGATTAAAGGCGTGCGCCACCACTGCCCGGCTGGCATTGGAGTTCTTAACCTGTCTCTTATACACATCTAGATGTGTATAAGAGACAGCTCCTCCTCCTCTGCCTCCCAAGTGCTGGGATTAAAGGCGTGCGCCACCACCGCCCGGCGATGTTATATCTGTCTCTTATACACATCTTCAAAGTCAGAGATCTAACTGCCTCTGCTTCTGCAGTGCTGGGATTAAAGGCATGCGCCACCATCGCCTAGCTTAGTTACTTGTCTTGTTCCTCTGATAAAATATTCTGATCAAAACAACTTAAGGAAAGAGGGTTTATTTTTGTTCCCAGTTCCAGAGTACAAAGTCTATCACGACGACGATGCCATGGCAGCAGATGCCTGAGGCAGTTGGTCACATCAACTCAGTACTTAGGAAACAAAGATGGATGGGTGCTTGTATCTAACTTAATTTCTTTCTCTCTCTCTCTCTCTAACATTTTATAATGATTCTATTTATTCTGATTTTATGTATATTGGTATTTTGCCCGCATGGATGTCTATGTGAGGGTCAGATCCCGTGGAACTGTTGTTAGCTGCCATATGGGTGCTAGGAATTGAACCAGCATCCTCCGGAAAAGCAGCCAGTACCCTTAACTGCTGAGCCATCTCTATAGCACCCCGATTTCTCTTTTACCTCAGTCCATGGAATGGTACTGTCTTCCCATCTCTATTAACTTAATGGACATAATTCCTCACAGGCACATACAGAAGTTTACCTGTTCAGTGGTTCTAGATCTNGTCAAGTTGACAATGTTAATCAGAGTGTCTCACAAACACTATATTACAATGAAAGGAACAGGCACTGGCCATCTATCAGACTCAATAGTTTTTATCATATACCCCATTGTCCAGAACACATAGCACAGGGTCTGGCTTGGGACCCAGATGACAGAGCCATGTCCCCATCTGAGACTTGTGTGCTCTGTTGTGGGATGTAATACATGTTCTGAAAGGTTTGATCCACATTATAGGCAAGAAGCAAAAAGTCCAAAAGGAAGCAAAATTACACCCAATGACCCATTCATGAAATGTCTGCTTCCTGTCTCCATCAGTCTGTTCTCTGCTGGATTCAAGGCCATCCTNTATGAAGGCCCAGGATCTGGCAGTTTCGGTANAGCCATTGTCCCAGCCTGCTTCTGCACTGAAGGGCAGACCCAGAGACTTTCTGCAGTGAAAACTCTTGTGGTTGTCTGTGTTTTGTCTTCTGCGTTTTCAGGCAAACAGGAAAAGGGGGACTTGTCACTGACCCCAAGTATCAAAAGACCCTGAGGTCAGGAGGGAGCTCCTCCTGGGAAATGCCATGTGTAGAAGGAGAGCTGCAGTCTTTCTCTGTCCTACCAGCCAGCTCCCAAGTAATGACATGGAGACTTACTATTAATTATGAAAGCTGGGCCTTAGCTTAGGCTTGTCCCATTAGCTCTTATAACTTAAATTAACCCATTTATATTAATCTACTTTTGCCTATGGCTTTTTTACCTTTCTTTCATTCTGTACGTCCAACTTCCTCCATGTCTCCTAGGTGTCTCCCCTGCACCTCGATTATCTCCTCCTTTTCCTGTCTCTCCCCAGAAATCCTGCTTAGCTATTGGCCGTTCAGCTTTTTATTGCACCGATCACAGCAATACATTTTTACACAGTGTACAAATATCCCACAACAGTGGGCTGTTATGGCCCGGGCTACCCTCGACCTTCCATCACATCTGTCTTCTCCAGTGAGAGTGTCCTGGGAGAAAGGAGCTGTCTTCCTCTGTAGAAGGCTGAAGCTGTGGTCTCCTTTTTCGACAAGGGCAGGTACCAGTTGATGCCAGGGCCTTGTACAGGCTAAGTGCTTGCTCTANTAGTCAACCATGTGAGTCCCAGAGAACACACAGGTCATTAGGCTTGCAGTAGGCCCCTTAACTGGTTAAGACAACTCACCAACCTGTTAAAAACAAAACAACAACAACAAACAAATGAAGGAAAACAAACAAAACCCCAGAGTTTCAGGTAGCCCAGACCGGCCTTGGGCTCACTACATAGCTTAGGATAACCTTGAACTTCTGGTCCCTCCTGCCTTAACCATCTGAGTATTGGAATTACAGGTCTTTGGCATCATGCCTAGTTTATGTAGTACTGGGGATCAAACTTGGCGCTTCCTGCATGTTAGGGCTACCAACTGAGCTATATCTGCTGCCCCACCTGGTTGTGTTTCTATGCTGACAGGAGAACTCATTC
>LZPO01034124.1:813894-825784 GCA_001675575.1 Neotoma lepida
CTGGCTGTCCTGGAACTCACTCTATAGATCAGGCTTGCTTCGAACTCACTGAGATCCGCCTGCCTCTGCCTCCCAAGTGCTGGGATTAAAGGCATGCACTGCCTCTGCCACCACCACCGCCTTGCTATGACTTTTCTTCTTAAAGAGATTGTTTTGTTATGGCAAGAGATATTGTCAAATTGCTGTGCATAGCAGCTGAATCAACTCCCATCAGGAGTGTATGTCAATTTACATTTCCTGTATGGGGCATTCAGTTTGTGTATGTGTGTATGCACACACATATATATTATTAAAGGGTTGATGGTAGTTTTCTTTTTAATGAGTTTTGTAATGATCACAGGGAAACTTGGCCCATTTTATTTTGTGTCCAGTGATGTTTGCCTTCTAGAATACTGTTGTCACCATTTTAGAAAAATCTGCCATGTATCTTCCATAGATTGAGTGTATTAAACTGACCAACTTTGTTCAGTGTGGTCCTATATGATAAAATGTACACAAACCATGTATTCACATTGGAGTTTGTTTTTCTGTTATTTTGGATTAAACCAATGGCCTTGTGTGTTCTAGGGAAGTGCTTTACCACTGACCTACATTCTTGGTCTGTGTCCTCACATTTTGGTGGTGGCACATGCCTTTAATCCTAGCACTCTTGTGAAGCAGAGGCAGGTGGATCTCTGAGTTTGAGGCCAGCCTGATCTATAAACAGTTCCAGGGCATCCAGAGCCACACAGAGAAATCCTGCCTTTAAAACAAAAACAAAGAACAACAACAAGAACTGGGACTGAAGGTTCCTGAGAAAGGTTACACACACTCATCTTCAAAAGTGGTCCTACCTTTCTGCACCTGATTCCCCCTGGCTTAGCGCACCCCCCACCCCATTCTGTGTCCACATGTCCTTTGTAGTTTCTTCCATCTGGTATGCTTTGTTTTCCTCCTAATTCTTCACGCTGGTCTATCAGCCAATTTATCTTCCATCAGCCCTTGTAGTTTATCACACTCAATTATCTCTGGTCCTCTCCCCACCTCCACCCACTGCACCCACCCCAGTGCTCTCTCTCTCAGACTGTGATTGATTGCTTTTCCTCTCCTGCCATCTTTCTCTTTAAGCTAGGCTTTTCATTCAGATGTTAATACTGAGGAAATGTTCCAGTCCAAGCCTAAATTGTACTTTTTGCATCCTGACTGGTTTCTCAACTTGAACTACTGAATCAGTGAAAACAGCCAGTGGGGACGAAAAGAGAAATTTACATCACTCTTGTTTGTGCTGTGGAGCTTTGGAGTCTTGCAGAGTTTAAAAACAGCTTACTACTGAGTTCTCAAGTGACTTTGGGAATAATTACTACTGCATAAGTTAAGTAGTTGTAGTCAACCACTGCCTGTTATTTTTATGTTTTGAATTATTTAGCACAATTACATTATTGCATGCTGTAAAACAGTTAACTGCTTTGATTGGGCATTAATTAATGTGTTTTTAAGTTGTAGCATTTGTTGCTATGCTGTTATTGGTTACAACTTAAAACTCTGGTTAGCATGACAAAATTGCTGATCTTATATATTGATCATCACTGTGATCGTCCATACATTTTGCTAACTTTCCAAGTGCATCCTCTGTTTTTGCTAAAAACAGATAAAAGGATTTAAAATCTGTGTCTAATCAGGCATAAGATGTACCTACCATCATTCAGCTCTTAAAACTTTGAATGCCTTATCATTTCTTTCATAGACCAGAAAACTGAAGTTAAAAATTGAATTCTTCTCCTCTGGTCTTGAGTATTTGGTTTTGAGCTATTTCAAATGAAGACCATGATATTTATGCTTCAAGGCTATTGAGAGAATTACAAAAGATCTATTAGTCAGGGTTTTCTTTTAACAAATTTGGTGTGTGTGTGCACAGGCACACACGCCATGGCATTGGTGTAGAGGTCAAAGAACAATTTCAGGAATCATTCAAGAGGAGTTTCACTTTGTTGAAAACAGGATCTCCCCTGTTCTGCTATGTAGAAACTAGGTTGCCCTCCAGTCCCTAGGTGATTTCCCCTCTGCTCCCTTTCTTGCTGTAGGAGTACTGGGATTACAGATGCATGTCACTATGTCCAGCCCCCCCTCCTTTTTTTCCCCCCTTAGAACTATTTATTGTATGTGTATGAGTGTTTAGCATGCCTGTGTGTATGTGTGCCTTGTGTGTGTATGGTGCTTTCAGGGCTCAGAAAAAGGCATAGGATTTTTCTGGGACTGGAGTTTTACAAGATGGTTGTACGCTGCCATATGGGTGCTGTGGTGCTGTGCATCGAACCCAGGTCCTCTAAAAGATCAGTAAGTGCTCTTAACCTCACAGCCATCTCTCCAGTCTCCAAGTCTAGCTTTTTATGTGAGTCCAGGGGATGGAACTCAGGTTATTAGGCCCTATGTGGCAAGTGCTTTTACCCACTGAGTCATCTGCTCATTCCTAGTCAGAGTTCTCTGGGGAAGCAAAACCAATAGAATGAGTCTATATGAGAAGATGATGTATTCGATTGGCTTAGGTGGTGCCCACGGAGGTCAGAAGAGGATGGTGGATCCNCTGGAACTGGGTTACAAATGGTTATAAGCCACCATCATATAGGTTTTGGGAACTGAACCTTAGTCCTTTGCAAGACTTTTAACCATTGAGCCATCTTTTCATCCCTCTAGAAACAGGAAGTAGTTGGGGCTGGAGAGATGGCTCAGTGGTTAAAATCATTGACTGCTCTTTCAGAGGACTTGAGTTCAGTTCCCAGCACCCACATGGCAGCTTAAAACTAACTGTAACACCAGTTCCAGGGGACCCAAAACCCATGGCAAAACACTAATACACGTTAAAAAAAAAAGTTAAGAAAAAAAAAAAAAGAAAAGAAAACAGTAAGTAGTGTTTATTGGCACTTGTAACAGCAATCACATTTTTCTGGCATCTCACGGGTTTTAATTATTTTTCTTTTTGGATACTTTATTGAGATACCAAACTTAATTTCACTTTTTTGCTTGTTTGTTTTTTGTTTTGTTTTGTCTTTTGTTTTTTGAGACAGGGTTTTTCTGTGTATCCCTGGCTGTCCTGGAACTCAGTCTGTAGACCCGGCTAGNCTTGAGCTCACAGAGATCTGCCTGCTCTGTGACTCCCAAGTGCTGGAATTAAAGACGTGGGCCACCACGTTGGCTAATTTGACCTATTAAAATCGGACATTTATGGGTTTTAGTGTACTCTTAATTGTGTAGCCATCACTGTTGTTTTCCATTTATGCAGCGCTGCGGTTACCGTGCGAGAAAAGGTCACAGATAAAGATAGAATAAAATACAGCACCAATGTTGTTTTGCATTTATACTTTGCAGCGGTTACCGTTCGAGGAGAGGTCATGAGGCATGACAAAATCCAGTATCAGAGCTTTATTAGAAAGTGGGGGGGAAGAGAGAGAGAGAGAGAGAGAGAGAGAGAGAGAGAGAGAGAGAGAGAGAGAGACAGAGAAAGAGAGAGAGAGAGAGCGAGTGGCCGCATGTGGAGAGAGAGAGGAAGAGAGAGACAAGGAGAGGGAGGAAGAGGTGGGATTTCCCTTTGCACATGCGCGAAGTGCGAATGTGAAGTTACTTAGCTGGGGGAGTGGCCAGGAATTCCAACAATCACCACAATCAAATTTAAAGACATTTTCATCAACTGTAAAATAAACTTCAAAGCCATTTAGCAGTCAGGCTGTACTCCAGTCCCTACCTGCTATCTTCTGGAAACCACTAATCTGATGTGTCTTTGAAATTTGCTGAGTGAACTTTTCCTAAGAGTAGAATTATTCAAAATGTGCATCCTTGTGACTGCTGCCTGTTGCTTTTAGCAGAGTGTTTGGAATGTCCATTCATGTGTCAGCAGGTTTTCTAATTTCCTTTCTGTTGCTGTGACTGAATACCACAGCAGTTCATTATCGAGGGAAGTCAGGACAGAAACTCTAGAAGGAGCTTGGAGGCAGGAACTCAAGCAGAGACCACAGAGAAGTACTACTGACTAATGGCTTGCTCAGCTTGCTTTCTAACATAACCCAGAGCCACTTGCCCATTGGTGGCACCACTAACAGTAGGCTGGGTCCTCCCACATCAATCATTAATCAAGAAAATGCCCAACAAGCTTGTCCACAGGCAGGTCTGATGAGGGCATATTCTTAGTTCAGATGTCTTCCCAGATAACCTTTGTGGTGGTTTGAATGAAAATGGCTTCCACAAGCTCATACATTTGAATGCTTGGTCCCTATTTGGTTGAACTGTTTGGAAAGGATTAGGAGGTCTGGCCTTGGAGGAGGTGTGTCACTGGGTGTGGACTTCCAGGTTTCAAAAGTCCAGGCTATTCCCAATTATCTTTCTCTCTGCCTTGGTGCTTGTGGATCAGAGGTGCGCTCTCAGCTACTGCTCCAGTGCCATGCCTGCCTGCTTATTGTCATGCTCCTCTCCATGGTCATGTACTATAACATTCTGGAAATGTGAGTCCCCAAATTGAATACTTTTTTTTTATATGTTGCCTTGGTCATCATGTCTTTTCACACGGCAATAGAAAAGTAACTAAAATAACCCTGATTTGTGTCAATGACAAAAACCTAGATCATTACAGGTTTTTTAAATACTTTTTTCCTTTATTGCTAAATATATTCCATGTATGGATAAACTTAAATTTTGTATAACCATTTATTAGTTGACAGACATTTGAATTGTANATACTTTTTGGCTATTGTACATAATGCTCTGAATATTCCTGTTCAAGCTTGTGTGAGGGCATAGGCCTGAACATGTATCAGGAGTGGAATTTGAATAATTAATTCATTAACTAGTTTATTGAGACTGTATCTCACTATGTACCCCTTACTCTACTGGAACTAGCTATGTAGATCAGACTGGCCTCAAACTCACAGAGATCCAATTGTCTTTGCCTCCTGAGTGCTGGGCTTACAGGTTTGTGTCACCAGCCCAGCTGGGTGGAATTTCTCACTCTACGTGGTTTTTACTTAACCTTTTGAGGAATTGCTAGACTTTCCTCGCCACCACTGGGTGACTGGGGTTCCAGTCCCTCCACACCCTCACCAACATTTGCTTTTTAAGTCTGTCTCCTTAAAAAGAAATAATTAATTTCATTTTATTTATTTAATTATTTTTGGTTTTGGATTTTTGAGATGGGGTCTCATATAATCTGGCCTGGCCTTGAACTTGTTAGGTAGCCAAGACTGGCCCTGAACTCTGGTTGTCCTGCCTCCACCTCTAGTTTAGGGATGACAAGAGTGCTGGAATTACAGACATGTGACATATCATACCTAGCTTTGTCATCCTGAATAGAGTGTTCTGACCTTTCATGTCAGCCTGCATGGCAGATATATTTTAGTGATATCCACACATGTGCTATACTGACCTTTGGGTAAAATTTTGTAGGCTGGTAGGCTGGAGGGTTAATTCTTTAAACTCATAAGTGACATCACTAACTCGTGTGTGTGGCAGTCTGATTTGCTCTAAGACATTGTTAGAAATTTCTTTTTGGGAAGTGTCTTAGGGATCAGCTTCTGTGCCCTGGCCATGCTAAACACATTCTCTCTCCCTGAACTCTACTGCTAGCCCTAAAAACACTTGCTATTGTCTCCATAATAGTTCATAGGTTTAAGAGGAATGCTTTATGATTGTGTAATGCCCATCTTGAGTAAAGTATTTGTGGAGTAGTATTTTAATTTTCATACTTACTGCATGTTAAATTGTATGTTGATTTGGTCAGGTAGGTTGTTAGAGTGATATCTCTTCTTCTCATTGCATTGTTAACTGTGAGTGTCCAAATACTGTTTGTTACTGCCTCAAGGGACTAACTAACTGATGATACCTCCAAGGGTGTAAAGTGGATTCTGTTGTAAAGTCCTGGTTTGGGAAGAATTTAAGATTCCTTAAGAGAGTAGTAATGAAAGTAAGTAGAAATAGTTTTCTGCTGTTTAACTGTTAGATTGTAGAGAACATTTATTCAGAGCTCATTCTGAAGTGTTTGAAGAAACAAGTGGCTACAGTATACCAAGACTCCTGCTGTCTGATAGAGACAAATAAAATGAGATGCTTTGCTTTGGGAGGGGGGTCTTCATAAACAGACATAATTACTTTAGTTGAGGAGGTGTGTTTAAGGTGAGTGAGAGCTCATGTCAATTTTAGAGAGACTGGAAGGATTCAAAAGGAGTTGTGGGAAAAGTTTGTATGTTGAGACCAGGTCTCACTATGCAGCAGCCTTGGCTGGTTTGGAACTTGCTGTGTAGACTAAGCTGGCCTAAAAGGTATAGAGATCCACCTGCCCCTGCATCCCAACTAAGTGCTATAATCAAAGGCTTGTGACACCACTTCCAATTGGGGAAAGATTTGAGCCAATACTTTAGAACTCTTAGCTTGCTTGGGCTTTTGTTATTTTGCTTTATGTTAGTTTTTTTTCTTGTATTTTAACATTTATTTATTTGTGTTTGTGCGCATATGTGTGCCAACACACACACACACACACACACACACACACACATAACGGCATTTGTGTGGATCTAGGAATCATACTCAGATTGTTAGGCTTGACAGCAAATACCTTTTCTTGCTGAATTATTATGTCAACCCTCTTTGTCTTTTTGAGACAAGTGTCACTCTGTGACCCATTTTGGCCCTGAAGTCATGACATCCCACTGCCTGAGCCTCCTGAGTACTGGGATTGCATGATTGAGCCATCACAACCAGTTGCTTAGCCTTTTTAGGGAGTGTTGTTGTTGTACTCCTGTACTCAAGCACTATTCCTGTTTCAGCCTCCCACGAAGTTGGGACTTGTGGCAGCCCATCACTCATGGCTTGATTACTTTATTAGAATGCAGCTCCTAAATTTTTTGCTTTAGGATAAACAGTGACAATAAAATATCCTCAGTTAACCATTGCTCTAACCTTTCTTTGTGCCCATTGGGTTAGCACAGTCCATTCCCTTCTTTAAAAGGATTTATTTTTAATTGTGTGTATGTTTGCATACATGGGCATGTGGATGTGTACACACAAATTCAGGTGCTAGTGGAGATTGGATTTTCCTGGAGCTAGAGTTGTAGGCCACATGAAGTGGTGTTAGGAACTGAACTCAGATCCTCTGTAAAGAGCAGTATGTGTTTTTGACTGCTTGATGAATCATCCCCCTTTGAGGCAGGGTCCCGGGTATTCCAGACTGACCTGGAACTTACATTGTAGGATTTCAGTTTCTGATTTTCCTGTCTATGGAAGCACTGGGGTTATAGGCATGCACCACCATGCTGGCTTTATGCTGTGCAGAAGAATGAACCCAGGGCTTATCCCTTAATCGCCTTTAATCCCACCACTTGAGAGTGAGAGACATGTGGATCTCTGTGAGTTTGAGGCTAGCCTGGACTACAAAGAGAGTTCCAGGATAGCCAGTGCTACACAGAGAGACTGTCTTGTATAATTATTTTTTGGCTTCATGTGTGAATGTGCCTGGTGCCCAAGAAGAATGCATGGGATCTTGCTGGAACTGCAGTTATATATGGTTGTATGCCACCATGGGGGGGCTGAGAACAGAACCTGGTCTTGCAAGAGGAACAAGTGCTCTTATCTTCTGAGTCATCTCTCCAGTCCTTCCAGCCCCAAACAGTTCCTTTAACTGGTTGAAATATTTATCAATTCAATCCTGAGCATTACAGGCAAAAGGAGAATGTCAAGCCTTGAAGAATGTCAGTATTATCTATGACCAGTGGGAACAAAAGGTTCATGAATGCTTGACTTGGAAATAGCACCCACTGAGTGTTTTCAGTACAAGTTAACCTGCCTCTCTTTGAATTTGTCAATGTCAAAGCTCACTGAGAATCAGTTGACCTAATGAGGGACTGGACTTGCAGTACAGTGAAATGGAGGGTACCTGGATTGTCTGAAAGGGAGCAAGCATTCATAACGCCAGCAGAGCCATGTTTAGAAGAACTATGAGGGGCTGGAGAGACGGCCCAGTGGTTAAGAGTATTGACTTCCTTTCCAGAGGACCCGGTTTCAGTTCCCAACACCCACTTGGCAACTCACAACTGTCTGTAACTCCAAGATCTGACACCCTCACACAAACATATATACAGACAAAACACCAGTGGCCATAAAAATAAATTATGTAGAAAAAACTATGAATCAGAACCATAACTGCTGATTTTTCAAAAGAAGGGAGGCATTTAGGTTTCTTTTTCTATAAATTTTTTCAAAATGGCAAACCAGAGCTTTGATTTTTGTATGCTATGAATTTTTGTAGTTTCTTATGTATCAGATTAAGCTTGAATTTGTAGCAGTCATCTTGCCTCAGCATCTTGAATGTTGGGATTACAGTGTGTGCTGTTGAGCCCTTCACTTTTATTTTTTATTTTTTGGGGGTTTTTTGAGACAGGGTTTCTCTGTGTAGCTTTGGCGCCTTTCCTGGAACTCACTTGGTAGCCCAGGCTGGCTTCGAACTCACAGAGATCCGCCTGCCTCTGCCTCTCGAGTGCTGGGATTAAAGGCGGGCCCCGGCAAGCCCTTCACTTTTAATGAGATTCATGATGTGGTACCTTTTCTCTTTGTCTACATGTCGGAAGGAACCCTTTAGAAATGTGTCCTGATGAGGAGGCAATTTGGGCAGTTAGCAAGTGAGATCCTTCACAGCACAGCCATTTTTATGTAATCCAAGCAATTTCTTGACAGACCATACATGATTTTTTTCTAGAAAAATTCACTAGGTATTTTTACTTCCAAGAAAAATTAAATTAGGAACAAGACCTTCCAACTCAACCCTGTTAAGTAGTGATTTTTCTCCTGATTATCCTATTTTTGTGTAGAACGCCTCTTTAACTGGTATTTTAATATAGTTATAACTGGTAGTAACACAGCTGATGTTCTGGACCAGTCACCATGCCTGGTTTGTAAGTCCTGATTGTTTTATTACAGTCAAAAGTTAATTTGGCCTTCATAGAATTTCTTTTGCACAGCAGTACAATGTATAATATTTTTATTACAGCAACATTATCTAGCCCAGCAAGTTAAAGTTTGAAGTGACATAATAAATACTTGGTCAATTGAAAACTCTTTGTTACTTGCTTGTTCTTACCTTTGACATATTTTAATGAACTGGCTTGTTTTTTTGGTCTTTGACCAGTTGCTGCGACTAGAAGAGTCTTTTTTTGACTCAGTTACCTACTCTTTGGGTAACACTTATTTTTTTTTTTTCTTTCAGTAGAGATGTTCATTGTGTGTTGACCGATTTTGTCACCAGTGCCTTTGAAACCCATGCAAGTTTTTAGTCAGGAAGAGATTATATTCAACTTAAAGGAAAGGAAAGAGGAAAATTAAGGGCCTCAAATGGGAACTTTTAAAATTTTCAAAATATTGATTGATTGATTGATTGATTGATTGAGGACAATTGTTTTAAGTTCAGTAAGCTTTGGGGCCTTGTGCCTCTCTGGCTCTCAGGTCTGAATCAGGGTCTTTAGGTGTAAAGTAGAGAAAAAAGGAATTTGTATTTTTCATGTCATTTCTAAATGAGCAATGCTTTCTTAAGCTTGGAGTTAAGCAGGAAGATGAGTTATGGAAGGTAGAAAGTTTCTCCCTTAAAATTGAAGTAGCTTAGGAAGGACCAGACTGCTAGGTCTCTGGCTTCACACTAACCCAGAGCTTCAGTTCTTAAGACTGGAGTTTTGTAATGTTTTCTTAAGGTTTTCTGGTCAGATGTGTGACAAGCAATGATCTCTTTGCCATTCTGCACCACCCCCCTCCTAAATTAGATACATTCCCTCTCTGCTTCCAGACGTCTCCATCTCTTGGTCTCTTGACAGAGCAATCATTTATCAAGTTGTTTCTCTCGTTGTCGGGAGGGGGCCCTGGGAACTTGAGTTTGTTTCGTCCTTTTGTTGGAGCTCCACAGGATCTTCCAGCTCAGTCTCCAGCCAACTGCTGAGAGGTGCTGGACTCTAGGAGCAAATGTTAAAGAGGCCGCCTTTCATCTTGCTGCTGCCTCAACCTTCATCTTAAATTGCAGCTTATTGGGATTCTAATCACCCTGTATTGACATATATACTCTTCATTATGGGTGTAAAAATGAGAATTTTGTTTTCCTTAGCAAGTTTCTCTTCATATCCAGTCATTGAGTATCTTGAATTACATACCACATACCCCTCCTCTTGTGGATGCCTGAGTGTGTTTGTGTGTGTGATTGCTTGTTCATTTCCTATTTTCCTTTCATTCTTGCCCTATTTCATCTCTTAATGGCAGCAGATCATCATAGATATATAAAAGTAGGCTCTCTTGCTTTTTATAAGCCATACTATTTTTTGATACCTTCTTTTTAGCTTAACAAGGTGTCTCTTCTCTTGATGTCACACTGTATGTAAGTAAACTTTAGTAAATAGTATAAGGATTTTAAAAAGATTTGAAGTTTTAAATTTTGTGAAGCCTTAAAGAATAAAATAAATATTACCACTTGTTACTTGAAGCTAAGTAAGTTTTTTTCTAAGTATCTGAAAAGGCAAAAGCTTTTATACCTAAGGATGTTATATGAATAATGTTAACCAGTATTTTTTGACCATGAATTCTAAAGACGAGTGTTGTTTATTGTAATTTAATAGTTTGGAACAAATTTCACATTACAGGTACTAGGAATAAAGATGTAATGTTAATGAGATTTTTTTTTTCTGTGATCCTAGAGTATTTCCTGCAATAATTTATAATAAAACTTTTAAACAAGGGCCTGGAAGATAACTCTGGGTTAAGAGCACTGGCTGCTTATCAAGGGGGCCTGGGTTTGGTTCCTAGTATCTGCATGGTGGCTCACAACCATCTGTAACTGGTTTTAGGGGATCTGATGCCATATTCTGACCTCCATGGAACCCTGCACCCAGGCAGTAAACACACATACATACACACACGCGCATGCACATGCACACACAAACACAATATTTTAAAAGGTTAATATTTAACAGGAAAGTTGAAAGAATTAGCACATTTAATGATATTTTGGTTTTCTAAAAAGTGCCTCTTTATGAATGAAATAAAGTATGCTTTATACCAGATAGAATATTTTATAATCTTGATTCTGAAATGAGTCTGTTTTATCAAGAGTACATCTTGAGTCCAGAATCATTGGTATGGAGAATCATAAAGTTAAGTAGGATGGTTTCCTTTCTTTTCATCAGATGTTTTAGCTTGAAAATATTTAAACAAGGGTTAGAGAGATGGCTCAGGGGTTAATAAAGTACTGGCTGTTCAATTCCTAGCATCTGCATGGTGGCTTACAACCATCTGTAATTCTAGTTATAGACCTCCTCTTCTGGCCTTCAGGGGAGTTCTTATGATTTGACTCCTGCATACAAAGTATCTTTTAAGCTACTCATTAAATTTTTTTATTTCAGGTTTATTTTATTATTTTAAGTGTGTTTGTGAGTGTGGGTGTCTGTGTGTGCATGTGTGTCTGTGCATGTGAGTGTAATTGTCCACAGGGGCCAGAAGAGGGTATTGGATCCTCTGGTGCTTGTGAGCAACCCTACATGGGTGCTGGGAACCAAACTGGATCCTCTGTAAGAATAGTATGTTCTTTTAGCCACAGAACCATCTATGCTTTTAATCCAGCACTCTGGCAGAAGTCAGACTCAAGCCAGTCTGGTCTACATACAAGGTTCCAGGGCAGCCAGGGCTATATAAAAGTTCAGTAGGTAACTGTCAGTTTTGATCATCCTATTGTTTCAGCCCCCTGAGTGCTAGAGTTACAGGCCCAAGACAGAATGCCTAGTTAGTAGGGTTTTTGTTATTCTTGCTATCTTAGTTTATTCTCTCAGGAAAAGTTAAGATCATCATGAAAGTCCAGTGTTGAAGGACTTCCTAGATACACTTGGTGAAAAAATAAGACTTAACCTTTTTT
>LZPO01034124.1:832216-886277 GCA_001675575.1 Neotoma lepida
CCTGGCTGTCCTGGAACTCACTCTGTAGACCAGGCTGGCCTTGAACTCAGAGATTCACCTGCCTCTGCCTCTTGAGTGCTGGAATTAAAGGCGTACGCCACCACTGCCCAGCTTCTTTTCTTTCTTTTATTGAGTTTAGCTGTTCAGTGTTTCTAGCAGAACACACTTTGATTCTATCTGCCCCATGCTTGTGGCCCTAGCATGTTTTCTTAGAAGAATAAACAAGTGCTGTGTCACCTAATGGGTCTGTAAATCCTCCTATCTGTAAGACATGGGAGAAAAGGCAGACAGAAGTTGGGCATCAAGTTAGACCTAGTGTCCTCTAAGCTAAGTTTTACATGCTTAATTTACCAGTTGGTAATACTACTTGGGGTAATTTACCAGTTGGTAATACTACTTGGGGTAGTTTTCCTATTAAAATTTGGTTTGGCTGTAATCTTGGAAGTTTCAGAAAGGAAGGGGAAGGGGCAGAGAGATGATGGTCCAGCAGATAAAAAGTATGCTGCCAAGCTTGACAACCTGAGTTCCATCCCTAGGACCCACATGGTGACTGACCCATATGGTGGGAGGAGAGCAACTCCAGCAAGTTGTCCTTTGGCCTCCACATGGGCACCCACACAAATGTACACACTAAATAAATAAAAGAACTGTTTTGTTTTGCTTTGAGACAGGGCCTTACCATGTAATTCTGGCTATTCTGGAAATTGCTATGGAGACCAGGATGAGCCATCTCTCCAGCCCTTAAACAGAATCTCTTGTTTGCCACTGTGTATACAGGGCTAACTGACCCAGGAACTTCTCCCATCTAGTTGTATGAGTGCTATGATTATAAGAGTACTAACCTCATCCAATTCTGCATGGGTTCAAGGATTCAAGCTCAGATCTTCATGTTGCCTCTGCACCGTGGCAAGTGCTTTACCTACTGAACCATCACCCCAGTTCCACAATCCATTCTTTCAATGCCACAGAACAAGACAGGAATGAAAACCCAAAACCAAAGTATACAGACTGCAAAAATTTGGAGATGATTTCCCAACTACTGTGGAGATAGTAACTGAAAGAGCTACAGGAAAGTGCCATTGTGGCAACAAGCCTCTTAAGTGGCTCATGGCAGCAGCACCTTCGTGTAACTTCTGATCACTGCTCTTGTGTTTTAGTAGCAACCCAGAGAGTTGGTGTGCTCCAAATTTAGTCATCATAAATGACATCAGTCACCTAGTAAAAATTCTTGTAATTCAGTGATAGGCTATCACTCTCAGAGCAGTGGTAAAAGGTCTCACCCCTTTGGAAGAGCTGATTTGTGTGACTGGAAGCCCAAGTGCTGGGGGAGGGCTAAGGAGGTGGCTCACTTTCCTGGAAATGATGTTTTATTTGTATGTGAAGTATTACAGACCATTTAAAATACAGTCAGGCTCTAGAAGAAAGAAGAATGGTAGCCCTGACAAGCCTCTGATGCCATCTTAAGAGATTGACTTGGAGCTGGGCACTTAGTAATTGCTTTATTTTAATGTTTGTTTCTGTTTAAGAATATGCTTTTTCTTTTCAGCTGACCAATTTAAATACACATCTTTTCACCATTAAAAAAAAAACTTGTACAGTGTTTGTGTGTGTGAGCAGGTCACAAGTGTGTATTCACTAACTAGTAAAGAAAATGAACATATCTAAATAGTAAGACTTAATTAATGTAACATGCTATGTAGACCAGGCTGTCCTTAAACTTACAGAGATCTGCCTGCTTCTGCCTCTGCCTCCCAAGTACTGGGATTTAAAGGCATTAAGCCACTATGCTAAGCAACTACATTAATTTTTAAAAATAGTGTTATTATAAAAGTAAAAGGGGGGCTGGAAAAATGGTTGAGCAATTAATGAATCCGTCTTGTTCCTCTTGCAAAGACCCAGCTGTACTTCTCCACACCTAAATGGCAGCTTACAACCTCCTGTAACTTCAGGTCCAAGGAATCTGACGCCTTCTTCTGAATTCTGTGAGATCATGCCTGTAGTCTACTTATGTTCATCCAGACAAACACATACATAACATAAACATTTTTTAAAGGAAAAGGTCAACATAAAACTAGTATAGACTGTTTGACATATTTGAAATTAATGAATTAACATTTGGTTCTATGGAGCATTTGCAATTTTGAGTAAGTTCTCAACTGAAAACTGGTGTTACAGATACATCAAAACATTATTTTTCCAGAAATCTTAAAATCTGTCTTTAAATTTTTGTATTGAAGTGAAAAGCAAGGCTACTTATTTTTTGCTCTTTATAGGTCACATTTAAAATAAAAGTGCTGAATGAAAAAAAAATTATTTGCTTTAATTTGGGGTTGCCATACTTTCATTTTTCTTTGGAACACTGTTACACCTTGAAGAACCATGTTTAACTTACTTAGATGAGTGGTTAAACCCACTAGAAAATACCAAATCTGGGGCTGGGAGATTGCTCATCAGGTAAAGGTACTTGATGACATGAGTTCTACCCATAGAAACCCATGAGGAATGAGAGAACCAACTCCTCCAAGTTGTCTTTTGACCTCCACACATGTACATATACATTGTGTGTGTGTGTGTGTGTGTGTGTGTGTGTGTGTATGTATGTCCGTCCATCTGTCCGTCCCTGTCCCTGTTCTTGTCGTCCTGACTGTCCTGGAACTTGTTATGCAATTGCTTTTACCCATTGAGCTATCTCATTAGCCCTTTTATGGTTTTGGGTTAATTTTTTGTTGTTGTTGTTGCTTTGGGGTTTTGTTTGTTTGGTTTTGGTTTTTTGAGATAGGGTTTCTCTGTGTAATAGCTGTGGCTGTCCCAGAACTTGCTTTGTTGACCAGCCAAGCTGACCTCAAACTCACAGAGTGCTGGGATTATTAAAGGCATGCACCACTACACGTCACCGAAGTTTTGTAATTTTTAAAACAAGGAATCTGTAAAAGGCAGTTTTATCATCATCAAATTCTGGCACAGACTTTTTTTTTTTTTAAATATATCATGAATGACTTGATAACATTGCAAATCATAGAATCTTTCCCACATTTCATCTTGACTTATGGCCCTTCTACTTCTGAGAAGTAAATGAGCACACAATGCACATATACACACACAGAAAGCAGTTCTGTAGGCGATGGCACACCATTTGTAGTCCTAGCTAGACAAGAGGTTGAGACAGGAGAATAGCTAAAACTAGGACTGGGCAATAAAGCGAGACTTTGCCTTTAAAAAAAAATTGAGGATGAATGTGTATCTGAGTCAAGCAAATCGTGTGCCTAACACACACAAGGTGCTAGAGTGGATCCCCACTGATAGGTGAGACAGTTTATTGTATTAGTCAGTATTGCTACTGAAAGCTTAAGATGGGGTACCATCTATGCTTACAGACNGATAAATAATACACGGTTCTGTTTATCTTGTTTCCTTATTTTTGTATGTATATATATATATATATGTATGTGTATATATATGTGTATATGTATATATATATATGGGGGAGTGTGCACGTATGCGTGGAGATAATTACAAGTATGTACCACAACTCTTGGATTTGTTGGGGATCTGAACTCAGGTCTTAATGCTTACATGGCAAGCACATAATTGAGTCCTGTGTATGACTATTTGTTTGCTTTTTTTCTGAGACAGGTTTGCCATGTGATCTAGGCTGTCCAGGACCTCAGACTGAGAGCAAAGCAATACTTCTGCCTCAAATAGGGTTATAGGAGCATGTAGTATAACATGTTAATGCCACAAGGAAAATAACTGAGTCAGCATTCATAGTTCATTCTCTTCCACTGTACCAAAGGGAGTCACATGTTTTATTCAGAAAGAGACTGGAGAGAAGAGTAGGGGGGATGGATGGATGGATGGATGGATGGATGGATGGATGGATGGATGGATGGATGGATGGATGGATAGATAGATAGATGGATAGATGGATAGATGGATAGATGGATAGATAGATGATAGCTAGATAATGATTCCATGTTTTCTAATACACTAATAACCATCTATAAGTCTACTTCCAGGGTTTATTTTTTTTTATCCAACTTCCAAGTAGGTAATAATCATTTCCTTTACTCTTAACTTTGTCCAGCATCTGATTTTTTAGTTGGTAATCAGTTCATAGACATCTTNTTCATGTTGATCAGACACAGTCCTCTGTTACCCAAGTGCATTTATCACACTCTGTAGTGGGACATAGCTAGTTCACACTGAGAAAGAATTGAACAGGAAGTTGACACTGGATTTGAAAGAATTTATGGAGCTGAAGAGATGGCTCAGCTGTTAAGAGCACTTCCTGCCCTTTTAGAGGACATCTGTTCAATTCCAATTCAATTCGTCAAGCTGCTCACAAATCACCTGTAACTCCAGCTTCAGGGGACTCTGAGACCCTCTTTTGGCCTCTGTGGATACCCAAATACTTATGACATATACTCATAGAGAGACATAAATAAGATAATGATAAATAAAGTATATACGTGTATTTGATTGGTATTTCCTATAAGGCCAGGGCATTTGTGTGTGCGTGTGTGTCTGTGTGTGTCTGCATATAGTTGGATAGAAGCATTGGTTCAGCCAGGCCTGGTGGTATTTGTCTTTAGCACTCTTGGGAGGCAGAAGGTGGGTGGAAGCCAGCCTGGTCTATAGGCTAACCAGGGCCAGGATCTCAAAACAACAACACTGGTTTAGTCCTCCATATAAAGCAATTTTTTTTTTCTCAGAAAGGGAAAGAGCATAATTTATTGTTGACAGCTGCAGTGTTAATGAAACTGAACAGTGGTGAAGAGGACCAGCAGGGCACTGCCATCTCTGCAGATGTAGGCTGCAGAAGTATAGCACTGGAATCATGGTCACTTACTTGCCACCTTATCTCAAAATCTAATGCAGATACCTTTCACAAATTACTAGTTAAGAAATTTATTAGTTGACCTTAAACTCCATAAGTGGTCATTTGCCTCAAATACAGCTTAAGATGTTTAGTATTAGGACTGAATTGTAAGAGATGTAACAGAAACCTCAAGTAAAATCTGACTGCCAATATAGTATTCCTGACAGAGACTTCAGAAATATGTGGATTTGAGAATCCTTAAAATGAGGGCTAGAGAGATGGGTCAGCAGTTAAGAGTACTTGCTGCTCTTTCAGAGGACCTGGTGATGGGGATGTCGTTCTGTATGATGTGAATATGTGTTGCTCTGATTGGTTGATAAATAGAGCTGTTGGTCAATGGTGAGGCAGAATACGGTTAGGTGGGACATTCTAACTAGGGAGAGAGGAGAAGAAAGCAAAGCAGAGCAGACGCTGCTAGCCACCGCCAGGAGAAGCAAGATGTAACAGTACCAGTAAGCCACAGGCCACATAGCAAGTATAGATTTATAGAAATGGGTTAATTTAAGATGTAAGAGCTATCTAATGAGAAGCCTGAGCCATTAGGCCATAGTCTGAAAATAATATAAGCCTCTGTGTGTTTACTTGGGTCTGAGCAGCCGTTGGAGCTGGGTGGGACCAGACAACACATTCTCCTACAACCTGGTTTGGTTCCCAGCACCAACATGGCAGCTCATAACCATCTATAACTCTACTTCCAGGAGAGTGATTCCCTCTTTTGGTCTCAGTGGTTATTGGTGCACATACCTACATTCAGGTAAAACACTCACACATAAAATAAAGTTCTAAAAATACTTAACGTGAACACTTCATCTGGTATGCTTGAGCATTCCTTGTTCCAATATGGACAGTGCTGTGTTTTGACTGTTTGTATTTCTTCAAAATTTATGTTGAAGCATGATCCTCATTGTGCTAGCATTATGAGGTGGGGGTCTCTCGGGAAGTGATGAATTCACTGCTCCCTGAGGGACGCTGTTCTCCAGAATAAGATTATTCCTGTATGATAAGAAAATTCAGTTCAGAACAGCTACCAAACTCTTCCTTCCTTCTCTTCTGCCATGTGAGGACAGCATAAGAAGGTACTGTTGACACAATCTACAGGCGCTGAAATCTTGGAATTCCCAGCAGAATCGAAAGGAACAGATTGTTTTTACTATGTATAAATTACCCAGTATAAGTTACTTTTTACTTTAGTGACAGGAACAGACTAAGACACACAAGATTTTGAAAACCAAAACTCAGCTATATTCCAAACTATTTCCTTCAGTGTAGGCTAAACCATTGGCAGATTAAGTTTGCTTACATTCTATTCTGATCATTTTTGTCTGGAAGCCTTCAGAGAATTCCTGGATTGAGTATGTACTAATCTCAATAAACTTATTACTCAGTGCCCTCCCAAATGATGCCAGCCTGTCTTTCCAATAGCATCACTCACTGGAGTAGGAATTATATGGAGTAGTGACCATTTGTATTTTCCAAAGATAACAGATACTCCTGAGCTGTAGTTGGCATTTTCTTTGGGCCACCAACCAGCTCCCAAATAAAGACATGGAGACTTATTATTAATTATGAATGGTTGACCTTAGCTTCTTAGGCTTGTCCCATTACCTCTTAATTTAACCTGTTTTATTCATCTCCGTTTTGCCTTGGGGCTTTTTACTTTTTCTTTCATTCTGTATGTCCTACTNTCCTGCTTCCTCCATGTCTGGTGGCTGTCCTCTGGTGTCTCCCTGTCGTCGTCATCGTCTCCTTTTCTTTCTCCTCCTACTCACTCTCCCTGCCCGAAAGTTCTGCCTGTACGTCCTCCCTCACCATTGCTGTTCAGCTTTTTATTAGACCAACCAGGTACCTTAGGCAGGCAAGGTAAAACAACATTACACCTTTACATAGTTAAACAACTATTCCATAACACTCAGCCTTTCTTCATGTTGCTGCTGCTTTTAAAGGAAGCTACACTGCTTCACTTCTATCCACCCAGTACCATTATAAGAGACAAACAGCAAACATCTGGAAGGAAGATGGATTTCTGAGCACTCTTGTACACAAGAGGCTGATCTGAGTTATAAGTTAACTTGAGTCCTTGGTAGGTTCTGCCTAATTGGAGACTAATTGCTTTCACATGGGCGAATTGGTTTATTGATAATGAAAGCCACCAAACCCTTTTACAACCACATGTAATTTCCAGTTCTGAGGACTCCCGAACATACAGGCTGCACATGAACTCATTCAGGCAAATACATGTATGTTTAAATAAGTACGTGAATATTCATAACAAATCTCAATTGTTAATAGGTAGCATTCAGAAGTTTCTTATGAGCCAGAAAGATGGCTCAGTTATTAAAGGTGGTTGCAGCCAAGTTGGTAACCTGAGTCCAGTTCTTGGAACCTATGTGGTGGAAGAAGAGAATTGGACCCCACAAATTGTCCTGTGGCCCTACACACACATGCTGCATGTGAACATACATCTAATATCTGACACACGAAATAGCAAAATCTAGCGTAATTTTTCTAAAGATCCTTGTAGCAAATAAGCTAACTAAAATTAGAGAAATAATTCCCATCACAAGAATGAAACCAGGATATGTGATTGACAAAACAAAAGTACCTTCTGCCAGGAAAGCCTCTGCTCCAAACTGATTTCTTCCTTGGAAATTATGGGTCCTTGAACCCCAGAGCCATAAAGACTCCTTCTGAGTAGAGGTGTGACTGAGGCTTTAGCCTCTGGATCTCACTGTTGCCCCAGGGCCACAGGCTTCTTGTCATACTCAGCCTTCAGCACTATTATGTTCAGTATTGTCACAGCAAAGTGGCTATTGGAAACTTTGGAGTGCTGGGGCAATGGCAAGTACCAGGGATGCACTACAGTTGCTCACAAGTCACAGGAAGAGAGTCTGGGCAAGAATCAAATTACTAGTCCTGCTGTCAGGTGGCTACATGAGTAAAAGGCTCTTGTTGGCAAAAATAAAAATCTGACTTCCATCCCCAGCATTTAAATGGTGGAGAGAACCAACTCCCAAAGTTGTCCTCTGACCTCCACATGCATAAATAAATAAATGCAAAAATGGGCTACTACTGTTGATCAGTATATCCCTGAAGAACAATCCTGAATACCATGTAAGGAATTTCTTGGCCTTTTTTTGTGTATGGATATTGCATGTACCTGAATGTGTATACATACATATGTATGTATATATACATACACATATGTGTGTATGTATATGTGAATATATACATGTGTATATTATGTGTATATATGTATATATACATGTGTATATGGATGTATATGTATATATACATGTGTGTGTATATATATATGTATATATGTGTGTGTGCCTGGTCCTGCAGGAGGCCAGAAGAGGTTGTTAGATCCTCTGGAACTAGAGTTACAGATGTTTGTTAGCTGCTCTGTGGGTGCTAGGAACCTAACCCAGGTCCTCTGCAAGTGCTTTTAACCACTGGTAATCATCTTTGCAGCCCCATATTCTTGGCCCTCTTAAGAGGAGCTAGCCCTGGACTGTGTACAGTAGACAGTTTTCAGGGTAATGACCTGAAATCTTTCACAGGTAATGACCTGTGTTCAAGACACTGACTGGACTAAGTGAAATGTTCTCCATCTTCAACACTCTGAATGATTAGTGCACTAACACTCCCCTGCTGTGGGATGTCTTTCTGTATGGTGTGAATATGTGTGGCTCCTATTGGATAATAAAGAAGCTGCTCTGGCCTGTGTTGAGTCAGGCAAGAAATCCAAGAGAGAGGCAGTAAGCAGAGGCAGGGGAGATGCAGCCCGCTGTGGAAGGAGCAGCAAGATGCCAGCAGACCGGTATCGTTACGGCCACGTGGCAACATATAGACTAATAGGAATGGTTTGAGTTAAGTTGAAAGAGCTAGCTATCGAGAATCTCTGAGTGATTATTTTATAAGCAGCTGGGGGACAGTAGGTGGGAGAGATTCATCTGATCTCAGGGCCGGGCAGGACCTGATTACACTCCCCCAGGCTTTCTGAGATACTGTAGTGTTTATGGAAGACATATAACTTGCTTTAGAATTTTGTGCTCACCTTTCCATGCATGCTAAGTGGATTCCTTCTTGCTCAAGAGTCTACAGTGGGAGACCTGTTGCACTCAGTGTGTTGAGCTCCTTACCAGGAAAGTGCCTCTCCCCGCAAACTTGGTAAATGTGAATTATTCAAGACAACATCGGGCCTATTAGAAAATAGACTTGCTACAGGCAAATCAAAAGCAATGAGGAGAGGCTTAAGTTCAGAGAGATTCTTTTAGAGCCTCCTTGTGCTGACANCAAAGTTTGTTTCTTTCTTTATTGTTTTTTTGAGATGAGATTTCTCTGTGTACCTCTGGCTGTCCTGGAACTTGCTCTGTAGACCATGCTGGCCTTTCAAGTGCTGGTGTTAAAGGGGTGTACCACAATGTCCCACTTCCCCACTTAATATTTCATTAATTCCTTGAGAATCTCACTGTGTATTTTGATCATACCGTCACCCTTCCTAACTCCTTCCAGATTCACTTCCCACTTCCCCACTCCCTATCTTCATGTTCTTTTTTAAAGTTTGCATTCATAACTCACCCCAAGTCCAGTTTGTGCTGCCTGTACACCCTGGTTGTGTGGCTACCCACTGGAGTGTGGGCAGCCTACCAGGGGCCACACACTTAAGGAAAACTACCTTCTCCTCCAGAAGCCTTCCAACTGCCAGTTGCTTCTCAGATAGGGTTTTGGGCTCATGAGGAGGTAACCACAGCTGCTGTGAATTCATGAATGTAGTGGTTTTGTCATGACCCTGTTTTGCTTTGGTCCCTCACTCCCATGCGCCCCCCCTCCCCCCTTTTGGCTTTTTTGTTTGTTTGTTTGTGAGAGGCTCTTACAATGTTTTTTTTGTTTGTTGTTTTTGCTTTTTCGAGACAGGGTTTCTCTATGTATCCCTGGCTATCCTGGAACTCACTCTGTAGACCAGGTTAGCCTCAAACTCAAATCTGCCTGCCTCTGCCTCCCTAGTGCTGGGATTAAAGTTGTGTACCACCACTGTCTGGCAGGCTCTTACAATCTTTATACCCTCTTACATTATAGTCCTTGATCCTTATGTGGTGGTTGTCCCATTTGTAGCTGAAGAGTTTTCTTAATAGGAAGTCATATCATCACTGTTGTTGGTTGTAATAGGCTCTGTAATTTATTTTCTCTTTGGTAAGAGATAGGTGAGTTTGGTGTGGTGCTGCACTCCATTGATCCCAGCACTCAGGAGGCAGAGGCTAGTAGAGAGTTCAGCCTGGTTGACATAGTGAGTTCCAGGCTAGCAAGGGCTACATAGTGAGACCCTGTCTCATAAATAAATAAACAAATAGGTTGAAAGATGTTTTAGGGTGGTAAACTCTTGTTTACCAGCTTTTGTTAGTGTTTGTGTATTTAATATGTGACCCAAGGCATTTTCTTCTTTATTGAATGTGACTGGAGAAGCCAAAAAAATTGGGGAAACGTTAGCACCTTCACTGAATGTTTGGTAGGTGTTAATATTGACTTTGGAACCTGGACTTGAGTTGGGGAACTCCTCTTGTGTCCTTTTCTTCTCCTTCTTTATCCATTTCCCAACAAAATTATACCTGTTTGTTTGCCTTATGTTTCCCCCGCCAGTTGCCTCCAGATTCTCATCCTAGTGTCTTGTCTTGTTATGTTTGATTTTGGATGACTAAATCTAGCCCTTAGCTTTGTAGGTTGAAAATTTTAGCAGTGTCCATAGGCCTCAAGTGTCAGAATAACATTTTATATTTTTTAAATTATGTAGGTCACCTTTCATGGACTTAGTGTCTACAGCTGCCGTACAGCACACACCAGGTTCTTAACACCAAGATCCACCAGCTAACCCAGTCTGGAGGGAATAATTTGTACCAGAGCTGATGAAATATTTGTCCCCCACAACAAAGTATCATCAGTGTCTCTCCCCAAGGGCAAGGTTGGATGAACACCAGCAAGTTTTTTATCTTGAGATTTTGCACTATTGATAGCATGAAGTCTATCCCCTTTGGATTCTGATAATCTTTTTCAAAGAGAACTCATACTATATGGGTTAATTAAGTTTAATGTTCCATCTCTGTAACAAGATTCTAAGCTAACCCAACTTAAAAGGAGGAGAAGGCTTATTTAGCCAGTGGTTTAAAACTATTGTTATTTGACCGTGGGTTTTTTTTTTTTTTGGGAACTGTACCACATGGCAGCTGGGAAGCAAAGAGAACAAGAAGGGGGCTAGGTTTCAATATTCCCATCATGAGCATGCCTGCAATGGCCTAGCTAATTTCTTTCCAGTAGGCCTTAACTTCCCAAGGCTCTGCTCCACTCACTGCCTCCTCATGGTTGTAGTCATACCTGCNTTCTTAGTCTGTTGTATCTTTTCATTTTATTTCTTATTTTCGTTGGGGTTCAGCCCTTCGCTGAGACTCTTAATGATTTATTAATCTTTTAGAAAGACTGCTTCCCAGTGGCTAGTTTCTTTCATTTAGCTCGGGGAGCATTTGTTACCACTTGCTTTGTGGAGGCACTGGTCAGTATCAAGTATTTAAGCATAGGCTATTGCTAATTAAAAAAAAATTTAACATTTCATTCTCAGATGTTGCATATAATTTTCACTGGGTGCCTTGTTGAAGTCCACTTGCTGACGTGTGAGTTTTCATGAGCCTTTGTTCATCTCCACATCCACATTGACTGTTGGTCTGTTTGGGGGTTACTGTCACTCAGAATTGAAAATACTTATTGTCTGTCTCCTCTTCTGGATCCCTTGCCACATAGGTGGTAGTAGAGAGTTCTTGCTCTTCCTCTTTGTGTGTGTGTGTGTGTGTGTGTGTGTGTGTGTGTGTGTGTGTGTGTGTACAGTTGTTTGTGTATGGAGGCCAGAAGAGGGCATCTGGCCTTCACATGTCTTTATTACTCTCCATCTTTCCTTCTAAGGCAGAATCTTGGGAAGCCATCGAACACCAACAGTCTTTATGTACCCCACCCCAAAACCCACTGGGGTTACAAGTTGTGTGGCCAAAATGGCACCCAGCTGTTTACATGGGTGCAGGGATGAAAAATGTGTAGAAAGCACTCTTATCCACTGAACCACTTCTAGCCCTTATGTATTTGTTGATCAAGATTACAACTTAATTAAAAATTTAACTGTTCTTTTTTTTCTACCTACGCTTAATTGTAAAATGCTGTTGACTCTGCTTCTGAGACATTTCACTGTCATCTCATGTGTCCTACTTCCACTCCCATCCTTTCAGCCTCCCACCCCCACCTCCCCTTGCCAGAACTGGATCTTGACTCTTTCTTTCCTGTCTCTCTTCATAACAATAGGTCCTGCCAGTCATGTCCATGTTAACCTTTCAGGGTTGACTAATCTTTCCTTCAAAAGCCACTGTCTTCTTAAAAGAATAATCTTCGTGTGTGTGTGTGTGTGTGTGTGTATGAGTGTGTGAGCGTGCGCGCGTGTATATTGGTGTATGTACATAAGAGGCCAGGTGTCCAGTGAAACTAGAGGAAGGAATCAGAGTCCCAGAGCTGCTTGTGAGCTTCCCAGCATGGGTGCTGGGAAACTCACACCTGCAAGAGCAGTTTATGATGTTAACTTCTGAGATATCTCTCCAGCCCCAAGCTACAGTTTTATAGCTAAGTCTTCCTAGCATGCACAAGACCCTAGGTTCCGTCTCCAAACCACTTTCTCTAAATTCCCCCACCCCAAAGTCAAAAAAGTCTTTGGTTCCTTACCCGGAGGGTTTCCAAGTCATGCAGCAGTGAACTGGTTGAGGACAGAGAACACTAATCATTTCTGAGGCCTGGAGCTGTCATTTGAAATAGCTTCCAAAAGTAGTTCTCTCTTAGTCTTCTTTTTTAACTTTAAATTTTATGCAAATATCTAATTAAGAATACCTTCCCCAGCAGCAAGGACCAACAGTAAAAACAAAAAAGGCAAAGTAAAATGTTCACAAGCTGTGCCATTTTTACCTGCTGCTTTCTTTCGTATTTCCTGACTGTGGGTGGTGGGACCCAGTGCTGCACATGCCCTTGACCGTAGTCATGAAATCTAGACAACCCTTCCTAGTGTCTGGCAGCAGAAGGTGGATATGGCTAGCCAGGAACCTGTTTTTCCAAGTTTCTTTTCTGCATGGCCATGCTTGTTTGGTCCATGCACTAGCCTCTTAGAACAACATGGTAAGTAGGAAGGTTTCTGGCCTCAGGAAGGTCCATGCAGCTTCAGGAACCTCCTCCTCCTCCTCCTCCTCCCTGTTCTCTTACTCCCTTCTCCTCCCTTTGCAACTCTGAAGTATCACATTTACAGAAAGTCACACTCTAGGTTTACTTGTTAGTTGATACAATTAATGTTTTCCAATTAAATTGCGTATTTTAGAGTTGCACTCAACTTTGAGAGAAGGAGCTATTTTAGATTAACTCTTTTATGGGAAATTGAGAAAAAATGATTACAGCAAAACAGACCTTTAGCCTTTGGAAGCACACAGGATAAGCTGCTTGGCCAACTAAACGTGTTTATAGCTGGTTTCAGGTCCCTGAGCATTATAGGCACTCCATCTGATTTATACTCTACAGTCTAAATTGGCATGGCACATGCCTTTGGGATTAAATTAATTTATACCAAGTGAGAAAGCATCAGCTGTCAAAGTCAGAGGTGCCTTCTGGAGACCAGTGTGCTTTTTTTTCTTCTAGTATTCTGAGCTTACACTCCAGGCATTCTCTCTTGGACAGCAGCTGGGAGAGCTCTTCAAGGGGCCTGCTGTGCATCCCCTTTGTGCAGAAGTGGATCTGCTCCCACACAGAAGCCAATTTGACCCAGATCCTGCACTGTCCTTGGTCCTATGCACGTTAGAAGGATTTTAACTCTTAAAAAAGCAAGTGTAACAATCTATTCTTTAAGTGTTTTTGTTTATTTCTTTTCTGCCTCTAATGAGCTCAAAGCATTATTGAGATTGATTGGCAATTATGCAAATCTCTGGTCTTTATTCTTACTTGGAAGTAGAAGAAAAATTTTCTCTCTACCACCCCTTATAGTAAGATTAAAGAAAATTTGTAGAAGGAACAGGAACATAGCATACGAGAGAAAAATATCAGTGTTTAAGAAGTTAAATGTATGACAGGTTATGCTAAAGGAATTGAGTGATACCTTGTCATCAGAGTGTCTGTAGTCACTATAGTCTATAGGCAGGACATTAGAAATGAACAGTTGAGAATGTTTTTCTATAATGTGTGCTAAGCACCTCTTTGTGTTCCCTCCATTGCTCAGGAGTGTGGGCTGTCCTTTGCTCATCCCTAGTAGCCACTGCATGGTGGAAAAATTTGTTCTCCAGGGCAGGGAAAGGGGGGGGCGTTGATCAGTCTTTTCACTAATGAGCTGTGACGCCAGCTGTAAGAGGGGCAAATCCTGTTACTCTCTTCACCTACTCTCTGAAGCTGCAGAGCGGATGGGAACAAGGTTCCCCTCTCTCTGCCGATCTGCTGCTTTTTCTGCTCTTTCCCTTCCCTTCCTCTTCTGCCCCTGAGCATCTTGGCAAAGGTCAGATTTCGGTGCTCACAGTTCATTGCACACAGTGAAAGGGAGATACAAAAGAGTAGGAGAGAAAGTGAGAAAAGAAAAAAAAGTTGGGGTGGAGATTTTTAGGAGGCTCCTTTAAGACTTAAGCTCTAGGTTGAAACCTCAAATAATAAAGCTTTAAATAACCTGGATTTCCAAGTAGTTCTGTGCAGGCAGCTTTATTAGAGCATGGACCTAGTGGACTGTGAGCTAAAGAGAATTTCAATTTCTATTCAGAAACTTGTGAATTTTGAAGAAGATAGTTTTATCTCCTTAGTGTTTGCTCAGATTGTTACTGTAAGGAAGATGATGTGTAGTATTTATGTCAGGTACCGTGCCACTCTATCTTATCACAGCAGTCCTTGGAGATAGACACCTTTTTAATATATATAAAATTTATTTGTATTTTATGTACATTGGTGTTTTGTCTGCATGTGTGTCTGTAAGGGCGTTGGATCCCTTGGAACAGGAGCTACAGACAGTTGTGAGCTGCCATGTAGGTTCTGGGGTTTGAATCCAGGTCCTCTGGAAGAGCAGACGGTACTTTTAACTGCTGAGCCATCTATCTAGTCTGGAGATAGACATCTTTAAAGTGAACAATTCAGTATACTCCCAACAGAAAAAATATTTTAAATTGTGGCAACAAATTTAAAGTTGGACTATTAAAATGATCATTTCCCCATTAAGCATTTTTAAGTGCAGTTCAGTAGTACTTTGCTACTAGTTGCTTGGGTGCAAATTTTAGGGCAAAGTACATTCACACTGTGAAATACATATCCAGAACTTTTTTATTTTCTGTGTCTGAGCCTCTGTACCATTAAACTAATGTGGAAAAGGTTAACCAAGCCAGTTATTTTGTTCAGCAGGATTAAAATGGCTTCTCTGTTCTTTTTTTCTTGCTGCCGTTTTTTCTCCTGCAACATTCTTAATATATATTCCACCACAGAATGATATATAAAGGCATGTTTGACTGTCTTGTCTTTGGTTCATTTATTGGTACAAACTGCTGGGACTCAATGTTACCTATTGGAGAGGGATAAAGGAGCTATTTTAAAGTTTCTGCATTTTGGAGAGTGGGAGGAGACGGTGTCAGTGTGTAGCTCTGGCTTGCCTGTCTCTGCCTCCTGGGAGCTGGGATTGAAGGTGTGCACACCACCACTGAACCTAGCCTTAGTAACTCTTGACCTAGAATTCTCTGGGAAAAGGCCTTGTAGAAGTGTGTCTTAAAAGGGCCCAAGTAGCCCATACTGCAGTGTAGGACCATTTCTGGGTCCCTGGCCATACCTCAGCCAGGGTCTGTGTTATGTTCATGAGACCCATGTTACCACCAAAAGCCACATGGATGCCTGGGGTCTAGGCTGCAACCTGTGGCCATGTTGGCATCCTAGGGCTGTGCCAGGGTCATGATGATAAAATTGGCCTGTGCTGTCACCCGGGCCATAGTGTCATCTGGGTTGGGCTGCTGCTGAGGGCCATGTCTGGGACTCTGGCCCTACAACAGCCAGGGTCTGAGTGGATGTCCATGGCTCCTGTTAACACCAAGGCCCAAGTAGATGAAGAGGTGTTGGAGAGGAGAGAAAAGATGAGAGAGGTGGTTTTTTGTTTGTTTGTTTGCTTTGTTTTCAATTAATTTTGGGGGTGGTGAGGTCTTTTAAGGGAGGATATGGAGGGACTGGGAAATGAGTGGGATTGGGATTCATGATGTGAAATTCCCAAAGAATCAATAAAGAATTATATATATCCCCCGTGGTGAGCACTTGTCTATCATGAAGGCCTTGGGTTCTATCCCCAGCACAAAATTATGTTTGAGTCAGTGTGGTGGACAAGGGGACATAGTAAGTCCCATAGAGTGTGTGTTATAATATGTTAATGTAGCTATGACATTTTGGCAGTAGGATCACAAAGTGGAAGTCATCTAGGAAGAATTGTAAAAGTTGTAAAAGACAAGTGTCTTGAACTTGACTCACTCATTACAGAGAGATAGACAGGGTTTTGTTTATTTTTTTGGTTGCCTTTTTTAATGCAGTTTATTGTTCACACATTACACCTCAGGGAAAAAGAAATAGCTCACAGCAAATGAATCTTAATGGCCTAACAGTGATAGCACTATATCTGGAGGTATTGTTTGCTCACTTGGATTTTGGGTAGGGGTGGCACAAGTTGTCTAGTGCACAGCGGGTACCATGCCCGCAACCACAGGTGGGGAAGGGACAGTGAATGAAGGTTCCACAGCACACGCACCTCTGGAGCAGTGTCCTTTAGAGAGCTGCAGAGGCCAGCTGCTCATTGTTGTCGTTTGTTTTTGGTCTTTTTGTCTCTGGTGGGCCTGCCACCCAGCTCCCAAATAAACCACACACGGAGACTTATTACTTATGAATGGCCGGCCTTAGCTTGGTTTATTTCTTGCCAGCTTTCCTTAACTTTATCCAGTTTACCTTTTTTCCTCTGGGCTTTTCCTGTTCTCTTACTTCTGTAAATCTTAACTCCATTGCTGGTTGTGTAGCTGGGTGACTGGCCCCTGATGTCCCCCTCCTTCTCTGGCTCTTCTTTTCAATCCTTCTTCCTAGATTTCTCCTTCTATATATTCTCTGTGCTGCTTGCCAGCCCCACCTGTCCTCCTGCTTTGCTGTTGGCCAGTTGTTTATTAGACCATCAGGTGTTTCACACCGGCACAGTAACTGGTGTAACACAGCTTTACAGAGTTAAAGAAATGCAACATAAGCAAAAGTAACACACCTTAAAATAATACTCCTCAACAGGTCATGGCCTCAGTTGTGCTTAGCCAGATCAGCCAGGGTGCCAGACACTCAGCATTCACCAGGGTCAGAGGCAAGAGGGCCTAGTGGGAGACACACATTCCCTAGAAGGGGTCCCTTGTTGCTATGTGATTCTTGTAGTGCACTGAGGTATGTTGGAGACCAGCACCTGATGAGCTGCCTGGGGCCTGGCCTTCTATAGCCCTTCAGAGGTTTGTCTCCTCCCTGCAGACTTTCTGTCTCTGTTCCTGATGGGTGTGGGTTAATGACTCCCCAGGGCTTTGCTGACCACACACAGGTGCTTGATTCTCTCATGTCAGCATGTTTTGATATCAGGACGCTGAGCAGGAGAGCCTCCATCTTTTTCTCAAAAAATTTAAAATTATTATATGACTACGTGTGGATGTGGAGAGGAACAGACACCTTCACATGGGCTTCAAAGATGGAATTCAGGTCACCAGGCTCGGGCAGCAAGTGCCTTTACTCGCTGAACCATCTTGCCGGTTCCATTGAGCCTTTCTAAAATAAAGAATGTTAGTGAAGGAGAGGGAGTTTTGTTTGCCTAAGAGTACTGGGCTCGGTCATTCTTTGGGACTTTCTGCTGTTTTTTGTTTTGGAAATAATACTGCTCTTGTAACCCATATTGGCCTTGAATGTTCTATTCTGCTCAAGTATTGAGACTGTAGGTGTACTATACTAGGCCTAGCTATCTGTTGAGAGAGTTGAAGTGTAATTTCCTTCTAGCTTAAGCATTCCTGCATTTTAGGATTTTATTTTTATTTTTTTAGTTATTTATTTTTATTTTATTTGAATTTGTGCTTTTTCCTGCATGTATGTTTATGTGAGGGTGTCAGATCTTGAAGTTACAGACAGTTGTTAGCTGCCATGTGGGTGCTGGAAATTGAACTCATGTCCTCTGGAAGAGCAGTCAGTGCTCCTAACCACTGAGCCATCTCTCCAGCCCCCATTTTAGGACTTTAAATAAATAAATGGAACAATTAGTTAAGATCCATAAAAACTTGATTATTTCTCTATAGTAGAAAGACTGTCCACTTGTGTGTGTGTGTGTGTGTGTGTGTGTGTGTGTGTGTGTGTGTGTGTGTGTGTAATTGGTGTTGAGATCAGAAATCACCTGTCTTGCCTTTGAGATAAGTTTGATTTTTTTGTGCATGTGTGTGTTATAGATGTAGTTGTAAACTAGTCAGTTGTAAGCAGACTCTTGGGAATCTGTTTTAATGCAGGTAAACTTAGGTTGTATAAAAAAAATGACTTAGAGCATATTTCATCACTTCAGAAAACATTCTTGTTTTGGAGAGTTGAGAACAGAAATAAGATTACTGATGTTTCTCACTTCTACTTTTTGCCCATTGACCCATCTCTTAATTTCTAAGTTCTGTGTGAAGATCATCTCTCTCCTGCAGCTTCCACCTGAACTTTCAGGGCAAGCAAATGCACCTCACCTAGGATTAAATTATTACCAGTCATTACCTCATTTCTTTTCAGATGATGTAAGATTAACTTCATTCTAGCAACTTGCTTTCATCAGTCTTGTAGGTAGAATCATACTGCATTCTTCCAGTGTGCTGCTTTGTTCAAAGCATAGTGGTTCCTTAAAGCTCTTGTAGGAGGTTTATCTAATAGTACTATCAAATAAATGAAGACGAATTTATAATCAGTTGTATGGTGTTTCTATAATCTTCATTGTCATTAAAATACGAAGCAAGGGGCTAAGGAGATGATTCATTCAGTAAAGTGCTATGCTATGCAAGCATGAGGACCTGAGTTTGAATCTCCAACCCTCATGTAAACAAGTCAGATGTGGAGTTATGTACCTGCAACTCTTAGTGCTAGGGACATGGAGATCCAGGTTTAGTCTAACAATCTCCAGTTTCTATGAGAGACCTTGTCTCATAAAATAAGGTTAGAAAAGTGATTGAAAAAGACAGCGCAACATCGACCTCCAGCCCCTCCCCTCACTTTCTATCAGTTCTTTATTATATAATTAGCATCTGTTCATAAAAAAGAAATATGCTTGTATACTTCTAATGTTAAGGATGTAGATAAAAGAGAATGGGGACTAGTAAGAAGTAATGGAAGAAATAAACTAGAATGCTAAACTCTAATTGTCCTTCTGAAAGTATATATGGGAAGAAGGGCAGCACTGTTTATGACAGTCATGTATTTCCACTAACCATTCTGTTGCTTGCAGTCTGCTGATGCTGGGAGGGACAGTGCATTTAAACAGATCTCTGATCTATTTTCTCTCTCCCTCCTCTCTCAGGAATTAGAAGCAGCTCTTCACAGAGATGACTCGGAGTTTATCAGTGATCTGATTGCCTGCCTGCTTCAGGGCTGCTATCAGCGAAGGGATATCACGTAAGTAATCCTGTTCTTATTATTTCTTGCATAGGAAACCCATTAACCTGCTGTCGTGATAGCGCCACTCTCCTGTGACAAACAAGAACCTAGCATTGGCCAATACATAACAGTGTAGACTCTATATGCAAGTGCATTCACAGCCCTTATGGTTGTTCATTCCTTATAATTCTTGAGTTTATTTTATGTTTACCAACAAATGTCATCCTGTTACACTAGCTACTTTGAGTGAAGGATTTATTTCGTGTATGTATTTTTCTGATTTTGGCTTATATGACTGGCAAAATGTTGCCTAACAAATTAAAATCAGGTTTCAATACATTCTTGTAGCTTACATACCTTCTGTTGTTCCCATAACTAGTACAGTAACAGAATTAATTTGGAGTCTTTGGGCTCCTTTCTGCTGTAACTGCCAAGTAGACAGCTATTTGATGCCTTTGAGTTGTGTAGAATTTTGGAGTAGATGTTATCTGTGTAGACAAATACAGACTTCCCCAATAAGAGCTCTTCTTCTGGTGCTTTGCTTTGTTTTGAGACTGGGTCTCTCTGTGTTGCCCAGATTTCCCTTGATTTGATCCAAGTTGAAACAAAATAGGACAAACTCAACCAAAAGGCCAATTACCCTGCTGTCCTACTCTCTTGGCCCTTTTGAAACCTTTGAAATCATATAGGAATTCAGTTTATGTTTTTCAAATAGTTAAAGGTGGCTGGAGATGTGGGTCAGTGCTTAAGAGCACATACTGCTGTTTAGGATGCAAGTTTGGGTGCCATACAATCTCTTGTGACTCTCACTCCAAGGACTCCAATGCCCTCTTCTGGCCTCTTTGGGCATGTGCACAAACCCACACTGACACCCACATAAATACATAATTTGAAAACATTTGTGTTTTATTTTTAAAAATGGTGTCACATCATTTTGTTATAGTGAATCCATGTGCTAGGTTGGTAAGCTAGGCCTAGTGTTAATGTTCAGGGAAATGTTCATATTAGCTGAGAAAGATGGACAGTGCTTTGTTATTCAGGGTATCAGTTTGAGAGTTACTGGCCTGGCCTTGACTGGCCCTGAACTCTGGTTGTCCTGCCTCCACCTCTAGTTTAGGAATGACAAGAGTGCTGGAATTACAGACATGTGACATCATACCTAGCTTTGTCATTCCTGCATGGCAGATATATTTTAGTGATAGCCACAAATGTCCTATACTGACCTTTGGGTAAAATTTTGTAGGCTGGTAGGCTGGAGGGTTAATTCTTTAAACTCATAAGTGACATCACTAACTCGTGTGTGTGGCAGTCTGGTTTGCTCTAAAGACATTGTTAGAAATTTCTTTTTGGGAAGTGTCTTAGGGATCAGCTTCTCTGCCCTGGCCATGCTAAACACATTCTCTCTCCCTGAACTATACTGCTAGCCCTAAAAACACTTGTGGTTGTCTCCATAATAGTTCATAGGTTTAAGAGGAATGCTTTATGTTTGTGTAATGCCCATCTTGAGTAAAGTATTTGTGGAGTAGTATTTTAATTTTCATACTTCATGCATGCATGCATGCTAAATTGTGTCTTGGTTTTGTTAGATTAAAATGAACATGACAACCACCACTACCACCACCCCCTCCTCTTCCTCACTGTGGCTCTGGCTGTCCTCAAACTTGTGTTCAGTCCACCTGCCTTTCCTTCTCAAGGGGTGGTATTAAAGGCGTGCTCTACCACTCCCAGTGGCATTTATTCGTTTTTAAAACACACTTGTAATCACTTGTATATGGTTTTACAATAATTTTTTATAGCAATAATTTTTCTTGTAACCACCTTTTCTCTAAATGTGAATTTATTATCAGATAATCCAGTTTGTTATGTAGATATTTTTTTCTAACTTTTAACTGTGAGTAGCTTTATACTAAATTCACTAGGTGTTCAAATTAATCTCCTTATTCATGTTTCTGGATGTGCACTCAATTGAAAGAAATGCCCACTTAAGATTTGTTGATGGGACGGATGCAGTTATGGCTTACTGGTTAAGAGCACTGAATGTTCTTCCAGAGGACCTAGGTTTGATTCCCAGCATTCACAGTGGCTCACAGATGTCTGTAACTCCCAGTTCTGGGGGATTTGATTGCCTCTTCTGGCCTCCTCAGGCATTAGGCATGTACTTGGTGCAGAGACACACATGTAGTCAAAATACAAATACACATTTAAAAAAAGTATAAACAGAATGTTTTCACAAAGATTTTGTTAAAAAACCAGCAGACTACTCACCACAGAAGTGACTCTGTTTTATTTTTGAGCCAACTTTGAAACCATGAGGGTTTCTCAATAATTTTCATTATCTCTGAACATGGTATCCTTTAGACCTATCAGTGGTCTAAGCAGAATACTCCACTGGCTCTCCTTGAGTGTACAATTTTATGCTGGGATGAGGGCAGGGCATCTGCAATAACTACATTATGATTTTTATTATTGCAAGTAGACAGTTACTGCATTGTATGTATAGGAATAAGAATACATCTGGACATAATGGCTCACATCTATCCTAGCATTGTGTAGGCTAAGACGAGAGGCTTCCTGAGAGCTTAAGGCCAGCCTGAGCTAGAGTGAGACCCTGGAAACCCTCAACGGAGAAAGACAATCGCCATCTTCCTTAGAGTAAAACCCAAGTTCACTTCCTATCTGTTCCTCTTCCCAAGCACACCCTCTTGATCAGAATAAAGTTTGCCTTCTCCAGACACACCTCAGTTGAAATGGTGTTCTCTTTCTTGGCTACCCTAAATTAATGTCTAACACCCAAAATCATAAAACATAAAATAATATATTTTAAAATGTTATTTTCAAAAACATGAGAACCATTCTTATCTCTCAGGCTGTTTAACAAAACAAATAAAAATCTAGACCAGGCCACATTGGGCAATAGTTTCTGGGTCCTTTTACAGAGTCACATGAATCCCAGGCTGGACTCCCAACTGGCTGTGTAAGGTGATTTGAATTTGAGTGCTGGGGTTGCATGGGTATATCACCATGCTCAGTGTTTGTAGTACTGGGAATTGAATCAAATATTCCTAACAACTAAGCTACACTTGGTTCTGATACAGTGATGCATATCTAAATTCCTTAAATTACAAGTTAACAGCAGTTCTAATTTCTTAGCATTGCTATCTACAACTATTGATAAGCATGAATGTTTACTTAGAGGGACCCTGAGTGTGTATGACATGATGTGAAAATGCCTGATTTCCATTGGTGAAAAATACACCATCCCACATTGCTCTTGTTTATTGCCTACATTCACACCTGCTTGAATTTTATCTCTGTATTAGAAGTTTTTATCCCAAGCTGAAATGCAATTTAGAATTAATATAACCATGCAAAGAACTTCAGTTACCATCTAGTACTTTTTCTCCCCCACCCTCCAGCCCCAGAGGAAGAGAGTGAGATAGAATACAACTGGCTAGCCTCTGACTCACTGCAGTCCTTCTGCCTCAGCCTCCCAAGTCCTGAATTATAGATATGAACTGTTATGCTTGGAAGTTTGTTTCTGTAACTGAGAAAATTATAGCAAAGCAAGTGTGTTGCATACAACCAAGGTAGCCAGTGCCCTCCCCCTCGTGTTTGGGAGTGAGGGTGGGATTTTTGAGACAGGGTTTCTCTGTGTAGCTCTGGCTGTCCTGGAACTTGCTTTGTAGACCAAGCTGACCTCAGAGATCTGCCTGCCTCTGCCTCCTGAATGCTGGGATTAAAGACATATATTTGTTGTACTCTATCTCATCTAAGCTGAACTTTCTGAAGACCACAGTGGAATTTAGTGATACTCTTCAGTCTAATTAGATTGATTTTGTTTAGAAATCTTACCTTGGGCTGTTCTTCCAGAGGTCCTGAGCTTAATTCCCAGCAACCACATGGTGGCTCACAACCATCTATAGTGGGATCTGATGGCCTCTTTTTTGTGTAGACATGCATGCAGACAGAACACTATATACATAATAAATAAATAAATCTTTTTTTTTTAAAAAGGAGAAAAAAATCCTGTCTTGAGAGAGCAAAGCCTTGGTTCAAAAGTTTTTGTAATTGTCCAGGAGTTCAAGTCCAACTTCCTGCCTCAAGATGAGGAAGGATGTGCAGGAATTGATTGCTAACTAAGTGTTGTTTTTAAAACTTGAAGGTATAGCTCAGTGCTAGAACACTCACCTAGCATGTTGAAGCCTTGGATTTGAAATGTCACTAAAGAGGGGGGAAAAACCTACTGAAAAATGATTCTTCAAAGGATTGTGTGGACGTTTGCTGGATGAAGATGGCCTACATAATCCTGTAACTCCTTGAGGGCAGTAGAACCTATTCCCAATAGGAGAGTTTGGTAGAACTGTTAGGACAATGGTATGACTGTAGAGCCTCTGGCTCTTTAGAAATCAGCTCTTGTCATTGCAGTAAGCAGCTATAGTGGCCCCTCCTAGATCCTAGCAGCTGAGGCTCCCACATAGATACGGTTGGGCAAATAAAGCACTCTGCAGAAACATTACCCATGATTTAGTCTTATAAATATAAAATGAGGAAAACTAAAATGGAAAACCAGGATGAATTCACAAAATAGCATATAAGGGAATATCTTGCCTGGGCTGGATCATCAAAGTAACCTGGGATTCAGTGTGTTTGAGGTACAGGTGGTGTTGCCCTGCTGATCCAGGCCCCACCTGTAGTACTACTTGTATGGTACCACTTGTTTACTGTCTTATAAACTTGATGTACAGTCAGTTTCTTTAGTTTGTTTCATTTTTGAATATTCTGTCATGTTTCTTTCTCAATAAAAATATTGAAATGTCAGCAACATGTTCCTTGTAGTACTTCCTGTCTGTATCACTTCCAAATGGCTATTCTATTTAGGGCCTTGCCCATTCAATAACTATTTTAAGGATTTAACAGGAGCTATTCCTCTTTTAGTTTCTCTTTCCCTACTGCATTGGGAAGTAGATTAGAGTAATTGAAAATAACTTGTGTCAGAGTGAAAATAGGATTAAAGTCTACCATATCTTGAGCAGTCGTGTGTCTAAAGTAGCATAAAAATAACTGCCGTTAAGTTCTTACTGTAACATACTTACCTATTTCTTCCTTTTCTTTTTCTCTAATGAGTTCATCTTTCTAACAGACTAATTTATGATTCAGCTGGGGTCTTTGCTCACTTTTTTGTTTCCATTATAAGTAGAAATTCATCAATATAAACTTAGTTTTTCAGGGTTAATTGTGTATCCAACATTGCTATAATTTTTTTTGTTCAGATCACTTAAAATACTCAGTTTTGAAGTTTTGTTCTCTGCAGAAATAACCACATTTGTTTGGAAATTGGGATGATTGCTAAATGCATTTGAACATGTCTTTATTGAGATGTCTTTTTTAAAAGATTTACTTTTATATGCGGGCATTTTGCCTGCATCTGTATGTGCGCTGTGTATATGGAGTGTCCGTGGAGGCCAGAAGAAGCCATCAGTTGTGGTTGTCGTCCTCATGCCCCCCACCTTCCCCCCCCCAAAAAAGATGGTTGTAAGCTGCCATGTTGGTGCTGGAAATCAAGCCTAGGTCCTCGAAAGAGCCATCTTTCCAACCCACAGTTGATATTTTGTTTCCAGGTGTTTTCAGACACGGTGTTCCTTATGGCCCAGGCTAATCTTAAATTTGTGACCCTCCTGATTCCACTGCCCAGTTACTGCATACAGGTACTGATACATGCCTGACTCTGAGGCCAGTCATTCTTGACAAATGGTCCAGCACATAGTCACTGCTCTACTCAAGACCCTTAATCCTCCAAGAAGCTTTCTGTACAGTTGATTGCTTCCATACAGACTCCCCAAATTTAGTTACCATTGATCTGATTCTTAACATTATATGTTAAGATTTACCTATTTTAGGATTCTGTATGGGTGAGCTCACAGTGTGAGATGATCTGTCCAGCTTCATTTACAGCATGATGTCTGGTGTTGATGTAGACTGCTATTTATTATTAGTAATTTGTTCCTTTTGGAGGGGTGAATAATTGAATTGCATCTAATGGAGAAAAATAAGACACAAAATTGTTTATCGATGGACATTAAATAAAGACTGTTGTAAACAAAGTTACTGTGAACATAATACATGGGAATGTTTGTGAAGATATTTTTCATGTCTTTTGATAATCATATGCTGTTTAACTTGAAGCTGCCAAACTTTTCCAAAGCAGTTATATTTCTGTTCCTACTAGTGCACTAGGTGCATATCTTTTGCAGCATTTGATGTTTTTAGCTTTACTGAATATTTTATTCAGATGTTTATCTTGTTTCAGATGATATATTTGTTTTATTTAGATGTATATCTTTCAAACATGTCTGTATTTGAAAGAATGAAAAGTTTCCATATAGTTGCAGTTTATCAATTTTTACAGTATATTTCATGCCCCTCCCCTGCAAGGGACCGCAGTATCACAAAGACAGACATCTTGTCACATTTTTTAAAAGTTCTTAAAGGGGCTGATAAGATTGTTCAGTGAATAAAACTTGACATGCAAGCAAGAGAACTAGAGCTCCAATCCTTAGGACCTGTATAAATGCAGGACAAGTCTGCCTGTAATCCTAGTTCTCAGGAGGCAGCATAAACTGGCCAGCTAGACTAACTGAATGGGTTGGTATGCCCTGTGTTCAAATGAGACCTGTCTTGTAGAATATGGAGAGCTATTATTGAAAAAGGCACCCTCTGACCTTTGTGTGTCTGTCCGTGCCATTTACCACATACATGAACACTACACACACCAAGAGACTGTGGATTTAGCTTTTTAGAATTGATACCTAGATGAAATTTGGACTGGATATAGTGGCACGCTCTTAATCCCATCATTCCAGAGTCAGAGCCAGGCAGATTTTAGTGAATTCCAGGACAGCCAGGATTACATAAAATGTACTTTGTGTTGGTGTTTATATGAGACGAGGTAGGTGTCCTTAGTTGATATGTATGTCTTACCGTTATACAAGGGTCAACTGGCTCCTCAAGTTGGGTAGAATAAGGTTACCAGCTTCATTCTTTTTAAATGTGTATAGGTGGGATGGAGAGATGGCTCAGTGGTTAAGAGCACTAGCTGCTCTTCCAGAGGTCCTGAGTTCAATTCCCAGCAACCACATGGTGGCTCACAGTCATCTATAATGAGACCTGATGCCCTCTTCTGACATGAAGTTATACATGCAGATAGAGCAGTCTCCTCTGTGTGTGTGTGTGTGTGTATGAGTGTTTGATCTGCATGTAAGTCTATATACATGTGTGCATTGTCCTTGGAAGAATAAGAGAGCATTGGATCCTCTAGGACTGTAGTTATAGACATTTGTGAGCTGCCATGAGGGTGCTGGGAATCAGACCTGGGTCTTCTAGAAGAACAGCCAGTGAGTGCTCTAAACCCTTAAGCTATCTTTCTAGCCTTTGTTCTTTTACTTTTTAAAGGTTGTTTTTAAGACTTGGAGATTTGGCTAAGTTGGTAGAGTACTTGCCTAGGATATACAAATTCCTCATTCCCAACAATGCATAAACTGGAAATGGCAGTATAGGCCTGCAATTCCAACCAACACTTGAGGTGAAAGTGAAGGCGGGAGGATCATCTTTGGCTATATAGTAAGTTTGAGGCAAACTCAGACTAGGCAAATTAAGATTCATCAAAAGAAGGGGGAAGGGGGGTTGTTTTTACTGTTGTAAGTCCTCTGTGCTTTCACATAACGTTTAATAATTTTTAAAATTTTAAATTTATTGTCCGAATGCTGTGAGCACTTGTGAATGGAGGTCAGAGGACAACTTGAAGGAGTTGGTTCTCTCCTTTTACCACGTGGGTCATGGGGCTCCAGACTCCTGCTTTCTGGCTTAATAGCAAGCAACTTTATCCAGTGAACCATCTTATTGTCTCAGTCCACATAAAAATCTAAATTTAGTATGTCGGTATCTAGCCCTCAAAAAAGTCAAGTTAATCTGCTATGTCCTTGTTCAAAGTCATGATTAAAACCTGGGGCCTCACGTGGTAGGCAAGTGCTATACTGCTGAGCTGTACTCCAACCCTATTCATTTTTCTTAGGCTTCCTTTGTTTATCTATATGGCATATGTTTTCTGTTCACTTTTAATCATTACTTCTATTTTTAATATATAGGTTTTTTGTGTAGCCTTGGCTGTACTGGAACTCGCTCTGTAGACCAGGCTGGCCTTGAATTCACAGAACCTGCCTCTGCTTCCCCAGTGCTGGGATTAAAGGCTGCACCACCACTGCCCAGCTTTATATTTTATAGGTAATCTGCTTTTTAAAAATTGTGTGAGGCGCATTTGGGTCTTGGAGGCCAGAAGAGGGCATCAGATATCCTGGAACTGGACTTAGAGGTGGTTGTAAGCCATTGGATATGAACACTGGGAACCAAACTTAGGTCCTCTGTATGAACAGTGCTCTTAACCACTGAGCCATCTCTCCAGCCCCAACATCTCCCTTTAAATTGAAATGATCACCCGATTTCCATTTACTTACTCTGTGTGTGTGTGTGTGTGTGTGTGTGTGTGTGTGTGTGTGTGTGTGTATAAAAATGTGCAGTGTGTGCAGGTGCACTCAACTATGTAGGCATGTGTGTAGACCAGAAGTTGACATCAAGATGTCTTCCTCAATTCTCCACTTTTAAATATATATATGTGTATATTGTGTATACATCTGTGTATGCACATATGTTGAGGCCCAAGGTTGAAGTCAGGAGCCTTCCTTCATAGCTCTGAACCTTATATATTTGTCATTTGACTCTAGAACTCACTGATTGATATAATCTATTAGCCAGCTTGCTCAGTTGGTCCCTTCTCTCTGCCCCCACTTGCTAGAAACATAAGCTGCCTGCCATACTCATTTGGTGCGAGCTGGGGATATAAACTCTGGGCCTCTTGTATGTATAGTAAGGACTTTTCTTTACTCACTGAGCCAGAGTCTCTGTGAATGTGGAACTCGCTGACTCAGACTGCTAGGGTAGCAGCCCCAGGATCTACCTGCCCCCACACTCTTCTCCTATTGCTAAGCTTACAGATACATAGTTTTTTATGTAGGTGTGAGGGGTCCAAAACTAGGTTCTCATACCTGCGCAGCAAACACTTGATCCACTGAGCCATCTTCCAAGCTCTTTGCATTTACTTCGGTTTGGTTTTCTGTTTGTTTTTCTGGGCTTGAATGTATAATTCATTCATTTGGAGTATAATATAAAACTGTGACGTCATCATACTCTTACAGAATGCTTTTTTTCTCTCACTATAGATTTTATTCTGGGTACTTAAAAAACTTTTCTATTTTTAGTATTATATGTTTGTATGTATTCATAATGTACAGGTTCTTGAAGAGGTCAGAGGTGTTAGATTCCCTTAGTTAGAATTGGAGTTATAGACAGCTATTAGCTGCCTGATGTGGCTGCTGGGAATTGAACTCAGGTCCTCTGGAAGATCAGTACGTGATCTTAACTAATGAGCGTGATCTTAACTAATGAGCAAGCCGTATTTCCAACCTTTGGCTACTTCCTAATAGTGAAATCATTCGATATTCTTTAGTATTGGGCTTATTTCACTTAATTATAATTTTTTCAATAGTTTCATATTTCATAAATCCCCAACCCCAATAAAAGAAAGGAAAAAATGAAAACGGCATCTTTCTTTGTAACCTAGACTGACCTGCAACTCACCACATAAAAAGGTTAGCCTAACCTAGACCAGTGGTTCTCAATCTGTGGCTCACTACCCCTTTAGGGGTTGAATAGCCCTTTCTCAGTGGTCGCATGTCAGATATTTACATTACAGTTCACAACAGTAGCAAAATTGCAGTTGTGAGGTGGCAACAAAAGTAATTTTATGGCCGGGGGTCACCACAACAACTATATTAAAGGGTTGTAGCATTAAGAAAGTTGAGAACCACTACTCTAGGCAATCATCCTTGTAAACAGACGTTTCCTGTTCCGACCACCTAGTCCCAAATAACCGATTCAGAGACTTGATTATAAATGCTTGGCCAATAGCTCAGGCTTGTTATTTGCTAACGCTTAGACTTAAATTAACCCACATTTCTATTTATGCTTTGTCATGTGGTGTTACCTTTATTAGCATGGCACGTTCATCTCCTGCTCAGCACTCTTCTCCTTCCCATAATCCTTAGTTTGGTCACCCTGCCTATACTTCCTGCCTGGCTACTGGCCAATCAGCATTTTATTAAACCAATTCGAGTGACAAATCTTTATAGTACACAAGAGGATTATTCCACAGCAGTCCTCTCAGCCTTCTGAGTTCTGGGAGTGCAGGTGTAAGGCACTGAGACTTGGTTACTTCCTTTCTTCCTATGGTCAGATAACCTCTTGTTTTGATTACATTTTAGTTCTCGACTCATTAGTTCACGAACAATGATAACACAATTTCTGTTTCTGTGTTGATAGGAATTGTGCTGTTCTGAATTTTTGTGTGCACATTTTTGTTTGGATCTGTTTTCATTTCTATATGTTATGTGCTACCAGTGGGAGTATCTAGATCATAGAGGAATTCTGTGTATATCTGTGAGTCTGCATGAGTTTATGTAATTACATATATATTACATATGCTAGGTTCCTGTGGAGGCCAGGGGAGGGTACCCTTGGAACTTTAGTTAAAGATAATTGTAAGCTGCCATCTGAGTGCTGTGAACCTAATCAGATTATACTTAAAGGGATTTATTTATTACCAAGACAATGATAAATTCTTCACACTCCTAGCAACTTGTGTGGCGCGTATTGTATATAATACATATACATATATATGCATATGTACACATATCTCTGTGTGTGTGTGTGTGTGTGTGTGTGTGTGTGTGTGTGTGTGTAGGTAGGTAGGTAGGTAGGTAGTAACCTGTAGTTGAACTTTCTTGTCAGACTTTCATTTGGACCTCCAGCCCCCAAATAATGACACAGAAACTTCTTATTAATTATGAATGCTTGGCCTTAACTTAGGCTTGTTCCACTACCTCTTATAACTTAAATTAAACCCATTTCTATTAATCTGCATTCTGCCACATGGCTCTTTACCTCTCCTCCATTCTGTACATACAACTTCCTATGTGTTGTGCTGGCAAATCCACCTGTCTTCTTCCCAGAGTTCCTCTCTTTCCCCAGAAGTCCTGCCTATTTTCTCCTGCATAGCTATTGGCCATTCTGCTCTTAATTAAGCCAATCAGAAGACACTTTAGGCAGGCGAGGTAAAACAGCGACACATCTTTACACAGTTTACTCAAATATCCTGCCCAGTAACCTCCTTCTTAATTTTCACATTTTTTCATTTTTTTTTAATGCAGCCCCTTACTCCTGGTTCATAAATCTTAACTGAGAAATCCTTCAGTTCTCTAAATTGTCATTGCGTAGTCTTTAATATTTTTTGTGAAATACCTGTGTTCAAAGCTTAGATGACCCAGTTACAATGGCATACACCTGTACTTCAGATATATCGGAAACAGTGACCAGAGGACCACATGAGACCAGGAGCTAAGACCAGGCCAGACAACATATGAGATGTATAAAAGGAATGACAGGCTGGTGATGAGCTAAGTCCCAGGTCCCTTGTGGTAGAAAGGGAGAACCAACTCCCACAAGGTATTCTCTGACCTTCACATATGTGCCATAGCATATACACAAGAAACACCTCACTAGCACACACACACACATGTTTGGGTTTGGATTTTTGGTGGTTTTGGTTTGTTTGTTGGTTGGTTGGTTGTGTTTCTGGTTTTTTGTTTTGTTTTGTTTTTGTGACCTGGTCTTTTTCTACATAAGCCTTGGCTATCTGGAATTCACAAAGAGCCATCTGCCTCTGCCTCCCAAGTGCTGGGATTAAAGACATGTACCACCACGCCCAGCATAAACGAATTTTTTTAAAGAAAGAAAATTAGTATATAGTAAGATTCCACATTAGAGTAACTTGGTATTAAGATGCTTTTCTATACCTTTACATCTTATCCTGAAATATCAGTGAATGCATTTGGGCAGACTATTTCTGTTAGGGTGTTTTGTATGTATATGCATGTCTTTAAGTCACACCCCCAATTTTAAAGCATGTATTTATAGGAAACTCTGTGAGACTGTTGCCTCTTCTTTGCATTTTACACCATTGACCAGAATTTCCCATCTATAGTTAGAGTAAGATAACCAGTTAAGTGAAAATATCCCCCCAACACACACACACACACACACACACACACACACACACACACACACACACACACACACAGGGTTTGACCAGGCTGGCCTCGAACTCACAGAGATCTGTCTGTCTGCCTCTTGAGTAAAGGCGTCTGCCACCACCACTGCCTGGCAAAAATTTCTTTTGATTCAGTTTATCTTCTTTAGGGTTTAATGAATTAATAGTCTAATACATAATTTTTCAGTGAAAGGCTTTCATGTCCTTTTGTAACTGCTTTTTATGAACTATCAACCTATCGCCTTCCTCTTCCCATCTTCTGTTTTATACTGATGTATTTATGTGTTTGGGGCCATTCAATTAGGCCTCAGACATTCCACAGCTACCTGGAAGACATCATTAACTACCGTTGGGAGCTTGAAGAAGGAAAGCCCAATCCTCTGAGAGAGGCCAGTTTCCAAGACCTTCCTCTGCGTACTCGGGTAGAGATCCTGCATCGCCTCTGTGATTACCGGCTAGATGCAGATGATGTCTTTGATCTTCTCAAGGTACTTGTCTAGAGTTCCTTTGCTAGAGCAGTAAAAGCCAGCATTTGGAGTGGGAAATTGGAAAGTATTGAGGAAGNAAGAATTTAGCTTGTTCATGCTCTTAATTGAGAATGACTTGTATACACAGCCATGCCCATGTGGCCAAAGGAATGCAAGCCATGCAGGTGTATGGCTTTTAAATTTGTTTCTTTTCATTTCATACAGGAGAACCTACTTGTAATCCTGTCTTCACACAAAACAGCAATGAATTTGCCACTGAATTTTTTTCTGTAATTAAACTAACAGTTGAAAACTCCAGAGGCTTGAAACTATACATACATAAAACACACACCACACAACTCACACACATACATTGGTTTTTCGAGACAGTATTCTCTGTGTAACAGTTCTGGCTAGCCTAGAATTCACAGAGATCTGCCTGCCTCTGCCTCGTGAGTGCTGGGATTAAAGGTGTGTGCCACTAAGGCTTAGGAGGTCAATTTCTAATCCTACTTAATCACTTGACTAAATGTAGCAATTCTCAGTTGAGCTCTGTGCACAGACATATAAAAGTCATATAACTTAGTATAGTCTCTGCTGAGCACTTACAGTATAGATTGTGCCCTGGAATACTTGGGGAATTGCTTCACTGGATCTCAGCTGGAAGCTGGAATAAAGAAGGAGCTATCTTGTGTAGAGAGATGGTTCAGCAGTTAAAAGTCCTCACTGCTCTTACAGAGAAGCCAAGTTCAATTCCCAGCACCCACATTGGGCAGCTCATAATTGCCTGTAATTCCAACTTAGAGAATCCAGTACCCTCTTTGTCCTCCATGGGTACCTGCACATACATGGCACACAGTCACACAGACACATACATATAAGAAAAAATAAATAAAAAATTTAAAGTTTCTGTGGGTTATGGAAAAGGTATAGTGCAGAGCCACATGAAAGAAAGCCTTCAGAACATCTGATTGGAAGGATGCATGGAAGTATGATAGGAGCTCACACCTGCTGAGCCTCTATAATATCAGTACTTGGGAGGCTGAGGCAGGAGGGTTGTTCAGAGTGCAAGGCTGCTCTGGACTACAGAGTAAGGTCTTAGAGTAAGAGAACTGTATTGAGTGTTCTGAAAGTACTTAGTGTGGCAGTCCTTCCTTTTGCATGTATACACTTAAGATAGCAACTCTGAGCCAAAGAGTCTTTAGAATTCTTTTTGGTTCCTCTTTTTAAGTGTGTGTGAGCCAACCATGGGAACATCTAAAATTTCCTCATCTTGTTTATCAAAGAAAGTACCCTCTTCCTGTTTTGTTCTGTCTGCATTTCATCTATCCTGATAGAATATTATCTATAGCATATTGGCATTTTAAAATTAGAGATGTGTCTGAGTTTGAATTTTGAATTGTCAGTTTAGTTTTCTCCTGTTTTATGTTGTTTCTCATTTTAACAAATCCATATTCCTGCTCTGCCTAGGGTCTGGATGCAGACAGTCTCCGAGTGGAGCCTCTGGGTGAAGACAATTCAGGTGCGCTCTACTGGTACTTCTATGGGACACGAATGTACAAAGAAGACCCGGTACAAGGAAGGTCCAATGGAGCACTCTCCCTGAGCAGGTACTGTCTCTAATGTAAGGGCTATGATAACGGCTTTATTTAGAATGCTGTAAAAAAGGCCGGGCATGGTAGCACACACCTTTAACCTCAGCACTCGGGAGGCAGAGGCAGGCAGATCTCTGTGAGTTTGAGGCCAGTCTGGTCTACATAGCGAGTTCAGGGATAGCCAGAGATGTTACATAGAGAAACCATTGAGGGAGGGGGCTATGAAAGTTAATGTATCATAATTATATAGCACTTTCTTTTTTCCAGTGCACTGATTAGTTGTACTGGCATGCCTGCAACAGGTTGGCAAGAGTTTCATACTGAAATTCAAAGGAATTACTCTATAGCCTCTGCCATAAGACTGGTGAAAAATAATGTGATTTGAACAGTGAAGTATTTGTAGTTGGCATTTTCTTTGGGCCGACAACCAACTCCCAAATAAAGACATGGAGACGTATTATTAATTATGAATGGTTGACCTTAGCTTAGACTTGTCCCACTAGCTCTTTTAATTTAACCTGTTTCAAATTCATCTGTGTTTTGCCTCGGACTTTTTACCTTTCATTCTGTATGTCCTACCTTTTCCTGGCTGGCTGGCTGGCTAACTGGCCAGCAAACCTAAATTCTTCCTCCTTACTCTTCCTGCTCAGAAGCCCTCCCTATACCTCTTCCCTATTGGCCATTCAGCTTTTTATTAGACCAATCAGGTGCCGTAGTCGGGTAAGGTAAAACAGTAAGACATCTTTACATAGTTAAACAAATGCAACACATCTTCATAATTAAACAAACAGTCTGCTACAGGTATACATAAGAGATTCCCAGTAAGTACCTGTTACAGTTCCACAGACTGTTTAATACAGCAGGCTTTGAGTGCTTCTTTTTTCAATTAGAATTGATAATCTGCCTTAAGAACTTGAGGATCCGCCATCATTAAGGCAGAATCTCACATGATGTCTGCTAAGTAAGCCTTTTATTAAGTGGTTCCTGAAGAAGCAGAAGCCTTATTACCATGGTATCTAGAATGATGTTAAACTCTGGTTTTATTGAGACTTCGTTACTGCTATGAGCAGTGCTTGCTATTAGCAAGGGTTTGGATGTTACACAATGTCTGTTTTCCTTGATTCCACATTTTGGTAATCCCTGTCTATTCCCTGTTTCTGCTGTTTTGCATAATCCACTTTTGTATCTTTGTGGCAGAGAATACTGTTATTACTAATACAAAAATTGTATTAGTTGTTAGTACTATGCCAGAACATTTCTATTTAACGATACTGTTTCTTAGGGAAAGTGAAAGACAAAAAAATGTCTCAAATGTTCCTGGAAAAACAGGCAAAAGAAGAGGAAGGCCTCCAAAACGGAAAAAAGTACAGGAGGAGATTATATCGAGGTACGAAATCTCATTGGTCTGTGTTCACATCTCTCATACTGGAAGGAACCTTAATTCACCTCACCTTCTGTCTTTATTATTTTTACTTGTGTGTGGAGAGGACATAAGTCATAGCTTATGGAGATCTGAGCCAGAGTCCACATGAAATTGTCAAGTAACCCTGTCTGCATGACCTCTGTCTATCAAGTTACCTGCCTCCCTGAGCCTGTTATTTTATTAGATGATGGCTGCTCATTTAGTGAAGATCAAACTGCACATGGCAGTACAAGAAAACAAAGGCTGTGCTTGACCCACAGTATTTGATAAACATTCGTTTTAGTGTACATTTTAAAATTTGTTATACCACAAGAAAGTGGAGCAAATTAATTCCATGGTTAATTGTTGTGGGCTATGGATATAGTGCAGTGGTAGAATACACAAGGACCTGGGTTCCTTTCCCTAGCATACCCCATCAAGCATTGACTAACCTTTTAATAGAGTTGTATATTATTCTAGGTTTAGGGTTTAATTCTTTTACTGTAGTAATTAAGGTGGTGGAACATGGACATTCCTACAGATAAAATGTAAAATACTTTTTTAATTTTGTTTTTAATTTTAGGAGAGAAAAATACATTTTTTCACATCTGGGAAATTTCATATATCATTACTTTTATGTAGGAGTATGTGTTTGGGGGGGGTGTAACATGGAGACCTGAGTGTGATGTTGGTGTCTTCCTTGATTATGATCTACTTTTCTAGCACTGGGATTACAGGTATACTACCATGCGTGGCTGTCTTAGTTAGGGTTTCTGTTGCTGCAATGAAACACCATACCCAAAAAGCAAGTTGGGAAGGTGTAGTTGGATTTTCCTGTGTCCTGCCTGGGCCCTGTGATCTGGATGAATCTCTCTCACCTGCAAGTCCCACAACTGCTTGGTCCCAAATCAACACACAGAGGCTTATATTATTTACAAACTTATGGCCTAATGGCTCAGGCTTCTCATTAGCTAGCTCTTACATCTTAAATTAACCCATTTCTATAAATCTATACTTGCCACGTGGCCTGTGGCTTACTGGTACTGTTACATCTTGCTTCTCCTGGCCGTGGCTAGCAGCATCTGCTCAGCCCTGCTTTCTTCTCCTCTCTCCCTAGTTAGAATGTCCCGCCTAACCTTATTCTGCCTCACCATTGGCCAACAGCTCTATTTATCAACCAATCAGAGCAACACATATTTACAGCATACAGAACGACATCACCCATCAGGAAGGAAAGGGTTTATTCAGCTTACACTTTCACACTATAGTCCATCATTGAAGGAAATCAGAACAGGAACTCAAACAGGGCAGGAACCTGGAGGCAGGAGCTGATGCAGAGACAATGGAGGGGTGCTGCCTACTGGCTTGCTCAGCCTGCTTCATTATAGAATCCAGGAATACCGGCCCAGGGACGGCATCACTCACAATGAGCTGGGCCCTCCTCCATTGATCACTAATTGAGAAAATGCTGTACAACTGATCATATGGAGGCATTTTTCTCAATTGAGGTTCCCTAGCTGTGTCAAGTTGACATAAAACTAGACAGCACACTGGCTTTGCTTTTTTTTAAAAAAGAAATGTAGGTGCTGGGGATCAAATGAGGGCCCTTAACATTTCTAGTAACATAATAAACAGCCTCTTCTCATGAGATTAGAAGTTCTACTTAATTAATTTAGATATGTTTGCAGTGGCAATGGCAAGTTCAGTGATTTTTTTTTTTCCCCCCTAACAACAAAGAAACATTTCTAGGCTGAGGCAGGAGGATCAGAAGTTCCAGGCTAGTTTGGACTATATAGCAAGGCTGTGATAAAGAGGGTAGTAATGGAAAGGATTCTTAAGAAATCACGTGGTTAGTAAGATCAGTTAAATTTAAGTAGATTACAACTATCTATTTCTTGCATAGTGGTATTTGTGGAAAATATNCGGTAGTCACTTGTGATCTATGTATTCAGAATCTGTTTTAGGATTTCCTGAGACGTCCACATACTGTTCTATAGACAGAAAACTGTTTTATACCTACTTTAGTGTTGGGAACATAGTGCCATTGTATTGGTACATATGGGCATGCACTACCCTCTACTGGTAAGTGACAGACCATGAGCAGAGGCAGTTCAACTTGATAACCCATTTTCTTGGCACCTTCCTTAGATAAGGTGACATGTCCTCCCTAGTGTAGCCATGAGTCAGAATAACGACAGTATCATTTCTCTTCATTGGTGCTGATGCCATAACTTTGATACTTAGGCTTCAATACTTCCATTTCCTGCATCAAGCCTCCCTACCTTCCACTTTTATTTCTCATTAGAATTATTCTTCCTAGCTTTGAGTTTTGATAGCGTACGCCATCCCAGCCACCATTTTGTTACCTGGGTCCATACCTACAAGAAAGACTGAACAATTTGGGCATGTCAGTGTTGTTGTTTTTTTAATTTTTTTCTCTTTTTCCTGTGTTTCAGTGAAAAGCAGGAAGAAAACTCCTTGGCATCTGACCTGCAGACAAGAAATGGTAATAATGCTCTTTGTTGCTGTCTATCAGATCAACACCATTCATACGTATATTATAGTGGTAACACTTTTCCAGTCATTCAGTAGGCAGGGTGATTCCAGCAGGCTCCAAATTTTTGCTCCCTGTTTTATTCTTTCCCCATCCTCCATCTCATAGATCAAAACTAGTTCTGTTCTGTTACTTGGCACAGTATATTCAAGACTCAGACATTTGTGTGGGCAAGTAGTTTCTTGGAGAGCTGCCTTTTAATATCAGTGACCTGGAAAGTATTGAATGCATGTTGCATGTATACATATATACACATAAATACATACACACATACATACATACATACATAATTAGATTTTGTTGTTTTATTATTATTATTTCTGGTTTTTCGAGGCAGGCTTTCTCTGTTTGTAGCCCGGGCTGTCCTTGATCATGCTCTGTAGACCAGGCTGACCTCAAACTCACAAAGATCCTCCTGCCTCTATCTCCCAAGTGCTGGGATTAAAGGAATGCACCATGCCTGGACTGATTAGAGTTTAATTCTGTAATCTAAATCCTTTAAATTTGGAGGGAAATAACCAAGATAAGGAATACATGTCTACAGCCTCAGTTTCAAAACCATTTTCTAGAAAAATAATACATTTTAATATTTTTAAGCATTTCTAGAATGTTAAAATTTTCTTTAAATCACAATAGTTACAGTTTTGTTTTTGCTGGCATTTGTCTAGTTACAAACAATGACAGTAACGAGAAAATCAAAAGTATGCACATGAGTTTAAGGCTAGTCTAGTGTATAATTAGACTCTTTCTTTAAATAAAAAAAAAAAGTATACATTATCATGCAAACATGTAAAGTGCCTGTAACCCCAGTGGTTGGAGACTGAGGCAGGAGGAGCACTTGATCTCTAGAGTTCCACACTTTCAGGGGCAGTAGATTGAGATCCCATTCTTCTTTCTTTGTAGGGTCCCGAGGGCCAGGCCAAGGCACTTGGTGGCTCCTGTGTCAAACAGAAGAAGAATGGAGACAGGTTACTGAGAGCTTCCGAGAGAGGACCTCTCTCCGAGAGCGGCAACTCTACAAGCTCCTCAGTGAGGACTTCCTGCCTGAAATCTGTAACATGATTGCCCAGAAGGTAGAGCCTCCCTGCTCATCAGGTCTCACTCTGTTCCTGGTAGGACTGGGTGTTAATATTGCAGCTCAGTCACCTGTTGTCCTTATCCTGCAGGTCGATTATATGTTTTCCTTACCTCCGGAAGTCACATGCCTAACACCCACCAGACCTTAGAATGAACTTTTGCAGCCTGGAACCAGCTTTCATGAAATGTGGCTTGAACTTGCTTTTCCCTGCTTCTCAACAAAAATAATAATTTTAGAACTTGACTTGTTTGTGAGAGCTTACCTCCACACCAAATGAGAAATGCATTATAATCCATCAAATCTAGGCTAAACCTAGACTGTAATGTTAATAATGCTATTTTGGAAACTCTTGTCCAGTATAATATAACAGCAACAAATTTGCTTTTGGAAAATGGGGGTTAAGTCTTAGGACCTAAGCATGCTAGGCAAATGCTCTCCACACTGAGCTATATCCTCAGCCCCTAACAAACAAAAATAAGAAGAAAATAAAATGCAACACTGTGGAAAATGTGTCTAGAACAGAACTGTAAATGAGGTCAAAGTGTATGTTAGGTAGGACTTCCTGCTTGTACCAGATAACTAGATTACTTATCAAAATCCACTGGTATCCTTTCTAGACAACACATTCCCACCCTCTAGATCCTTTGAAGTAGTACCTGCCAGCAGGTTTACACCCTGTGTGGATGACTGATATATGTAAAATAGCTGGGTAGTGCTGACACACCTCTCTAATCCCAGTACTCAGGAGGCAGAGGCAGGCAGGTCTCTGAGTTTAAAGCCAGCCTGGTCTACCATTCGAGTTCCAGGACAGCCAGGGCTACACAGAGAAACCTGTCTCAAAGAACAAAAAAATTTCTAAGCGTCGCTGAAAATAAATCCATTATAGTACTGGCAAGTTTATCAGTGATCTTAGAGTTATACATATTCTATATGGGAAAAAATCATAAAACTGTTAGTATGTATATATTTTCAAATACTTTTTTTTAAATAATTTTTTAAGATTCTTATTTTGCATATATGGTGTTCTATCTGCATGTACACCTTCATGCCAGAAGAGGACATCAGATCCCATTATAGATGGCTGTGAGCTACCATGTGATTTTTGGGAATTGAACTCAGGACCTCTGGAAGAGCTGCCAGTGCTCTTAACTGCTGAGCCATCTCTCCAACCCCTGAGCTTCAAATTCTTATTTATTAAGAACTGTCTTCTCTTAGAAGGAAAGTTTAAATGTAGAGCCCACTATTCACCTGGATAAATTGAAAATCATTACAGTCTGAGCCAGTTCCCAGCATAATAAATATTTTCCTCCAAAGTAGAAATGAATCTATATAAAATACTATGACAAACCTAGTGTAGTGGCTTCTATCTATAATCCTAGCATTAGGACTCCAAGGCAGAAAGACCTCTGAGAGTTTGAAGTCAGCCTGGGCTACATAGTGAGACCTTGTCTCATACATCTGTTTTGTATATAGTGAAGGAGAAACAGTGTACAACTCCTATGTTTTTAAACCAGTGTATTGGAAGCACTCTCAAAGGATCTTCATTTAATAGTTCTTCTAGCAGAAATGATTTTCTCAAAGCTATAGAGATATTCATCTATATAATAGTCTTTGCTGTACTTGGCTTTTAGCACTTGCGTTATGTTCAGCATATGTAGCTGGAGGTTTCTCCAGTCCTGCCTGGCCCTGCAGTCAGCATGAATCTCTCCCACCCATGTCCTGCAGCCCCTCAGACCCAAGTAAACATACAGAGGCTTATATTACTTACAAACTGTATGGCCTATGAGTCAGCTTATATTAGCCAGCTCTTTGAACTTAATTCAACCCATTCCTATTTAATCTATATGTTGCCTCGTGGCCATGGCATTACCGGTCTGCTGACATCTTGTTGCTCCTTTGGCAGTGGGTTGGCGTCCTCCGTGTGTCGTCCCCTCCCCTGCCACCCCCACCCCAACTCCACCCTTATTCTCTCTGTATCTCTGCTTGGATTTCCCACCTGGCTGTTAGCTTTCTTGCCATAGGCCAAAACAGCTTTATTTATTATCCAATGGGAGCCACACAAATATTCATAGCAAACATACTATGTTTTATGAGCCTCTTTGTATACATTGTATTTCTTTAAAATATTTTGGCCTGGCCAGGCATGGTGGAATATGTCTTTGTTGAGATTATAATTATGTTATAACATTTCTCCCTTCCCTTTCCTTTCTCCAAACACTCGCATATAACCTGCTCAGTCCATACAGTGTTTCTTGTTTGAATGTTTTTAGAGCTGAGTATTTGGCACTGGACAACAAATTGGTTTGCTCTTCCCTGGGGAGGACCATCTCTCCCACTCCCAGCTTTCCAGCTTTTCTCAGTTGCCTGTAGTTCTTGTCTTGGGTTGAGCCCTGTGGACTTCTCCTTATCCACTTTGACATGTCTGTTCGTATTGTCCTTGTTCAGCTCATGTTTGGGCAGCCGTACGGGTGAGACTTTATGGCTATAGCCTCTGACTTTACTAGGAGATGCAGTCTCACAGCAAACTCCCTGATCCTCTGGCTCTTAAAATCATTCTGCTCCCTCTCCTGTAGTGTCCCTGGGCTTGTGCCTTTTATCCTATCCTGGTCTACAAAGTGAATTCCAGGCCAAACAAGAGTGCATAGTGACACTCTGCCTTTGGAGAACACCTTTAATCCCAGCACTTGGGAGGCAGCAGCAAACAGATCTCTGAGAGTTTGAGGCCAGCCTGGTCTATAGAGCTCCAGGACATCAAGGGCCACAGAGAAACCCTGTCTTAGAAAAGGGCCAGAGTTACAGCTTAGTAGTAGAATGCTTACATGCTACCAGCTCTGGGGTTGGTATCCAATGAGAGAGATAGAATATGAATATGAATATGAGAATTACCTCAGTGCTGCAGAGCAATGTGATAATAAACAGCAATTAATAGCTCATAATGCTCTTGCAAGAGCTATATTACCAGTGAGAGTCACAACCTCAATTAACCTACATACTCGAGCTTATGCAAATCTGCGTGTGTGCACACACAGCAAGATTGTGTACAGTTGAGGCAGAATTACATGGAACTGTAAGAGAGGGTGGAATGCCAGGTGAGCCCCCAGCCTTACTATGTGATAGAATATTAGTAGGACACACCTTACGAGAAGCTCATGCTGCTGGTCACAGCTTTTCTAGTTATTGCTTTATTTGTGTGTGAGTAGATGTTTTTGCCTGCGTATGTGCCTGTGCACCATGTGTGTGCAATGCCCATGGCAGTTAAAAGGGTGTTGGATTCCCTGCAACTGTTGTTACTTAATAGTTGTAGCCATCCTTTGAGTGTTAGGAATTGAACCTGGGTCACCTGGAAGATTGAGTAACCAGTGCTCTTAAGTGATGAGCTATTTTGAGATAGTCTTGCTATGTAACCCTGTCTGGCCTGGAATTCACTATGTAGACCACTCTGGCCTCAAACTCAAAAGAGATCCTCCTGCCTTTGCCTACTATATGGCGGGAATAAAGTTGTGTGCCACTAAGCCTGGCTTTCGTCATCACATGCACACAAACACACACACACCCACATACACACATGCATGCACAGTAAGTAATAAGATGTAATTTAAAGGTACTGGGCTATTGAGATTGCTCAGTGGGTAAAAACACTTACTACACAAACCTAGCAACCAGAACTCAAATCTTGGAACTCACTTTGGAAGGAGAAAAATAACTCTTGAAAGTCATCCTCTGACCTCTGCAAGCATGTGCACAACCTCACACAATTACAGTAATAACTTTAAAATAAAAATTCTTTTTTAAAAATTGAACTAATTCTAGCACTTGGATGACAGAGGCAGGACTTTTAGAAGCCATGGACAATGTAGTCTACACAACAAGATCATGCCAGCCAGGACTCCAGCCTTCTCCCAGAAAACTGTTAGTCCTGAAAGTTTGGCTGTCAAATTGGGGTAAAGGAAAAGGTTGAATGGGGCTTGACTCAACAGTGCTTTTGATTTTCAAGTGGGTGTAAGAGATTACATTTACTGAAAGTAAGTTAAAACTCGAAGCCCAGATGAAAGTTTAAGAGGTGTTTATGAACAGATCACAGAAAACTCCCTGGTAAGATACCCTGGAGTCAGTGAACTGTGGGACACTTAAAACTGAATGCTTCAATACTTTTTTCTATGTATTTGCTTGATCTGGCTATTACCTGACCACATCCCATCCAAGTTCAAAAATATAACAGTGAAAAAGTTTCTGTCATGTGAAAATTGAAAGATTTATCATTACAAAAGAATGTAATGCAGATAGTCACTAAATTTACACCTTAAACACTGTGTAAAGGACACACAAAAACCTGAGTGGTGGAGGAACTGTGAAAGAACTGGCTGTTCAGATTTTTTTGTTTAGCTGCTGTAATCTGATGAACCTGTAGTTATGCTCTCTCTGAATTGCAATTTCAGTTTTCTGATTAGCAAAATAAACTATCTTTATGCAGAGGCTTTTATAGGAATTAAACAAAAGAACCCATTCAGTCATGCCATTGTTCATGATCTGTAGTTTTTAGAAGCTAAGTCTTTATTTTTGTTCGTTTGTTTGAGAATAGATCCCCTGTATCCCTGACGGGCCTGAAACTCAGAAATCTTTCTGCTTCTGTTTCACAAGTGCTGGGATCAAAGGTGTGTGTGCCATCTTGCACAGCAACATCTCTATTTCTTAACAAAGTAAATGCAGGTAGAGAGAAGATTTGATAAATCTTAGGAGATAGGATAGTAAACTTTAAAAGTTTGGGGAGAGGGACTGGAGAGATGTCTCTGTGGTTAAGACCTTTTGCTGCTCTTATCAGAGGTCCCAGGTTCATTTCTCTGCACCCACATCAGGCAGCTCACAGCCACCTGTAACTCCAATTCCAGGGGATCTGATACCCCTGGCCTCCATAGATACCTGCATAAGTGGTGTGCATAAATACGTGAGCATAAAATCCATGCAGGCACATACATACACATAAATTTTGAAACATCATAATTTTTTTTTAAATATGGGGAGGAGTAAGACCTGCTTTGAATATGTAAAAGTTAAACTTTTTTTAATTAAAATTAAGCCAGGGTGTGGTGACACAAGCCTAAATCCCATCACTCAAGAGGCTAAAACTAGAGGATTGCTAGGAATTCTAGGCCATCCTGGACTTCATAGCATAAACAGAAAGAATCAACTATTGTTGAGATATTCCAAACTGAAGGCGATACTAGTAAGAGAAGAAAGAAGAAAAGTTTGCATGTGGATCAGTTGTAGTATCTGTTTATACAGTGTCTGTTGACATAGTTATTTGTAGTAATGTAATCTTCTTATCATGTCAGGGCTGTGAGGTGTAATGATGAGTAAGTTTTACAGTTACTGTATAAACCCATACTACTTCACAAACAAATGCTCTAAGAATATTTATTTGTTCCAACTCCAAAATTACATTCTTGAGTATCCTGATTATGTGAGACATCTTCCTGAAGCATCTAATGTGGATTAAATTATTGTTACTCGGCAGGCAGTGGTGGCGCACGCCTTTAATCCTAGCATTTGGGAGGCAGAGGCAGGTGGATCTCTGTGAGTTCAGGGCCAGCCTGGTCTACAGAGCAAGTTCTGGGACAGCCAAGGCTGTTACATAGAGAAAAACCCTGTCTCAAAAAAAATTTTTTTTTATTGTTACTACTCAACTTTTGCTTATAAATATTATGGTATAATAGAATTTTATATAAACAAAAACAAATTATTAATAAAGCAAATGATGGGTAACCTTGTGATAGTTAAAGATTACATTGAAGAACATACAGAATTTATACTATCATTTATTTTTAATTGTATTTGAAAGATTATTGGGTTTACAAGCTAACCTATAGACATCTATTGAGACACAGATTTTATAGAATTGTAAATTACTTTTGTCTTGCAAAACGTAACTACCAATATTTATCAACTACAGTGTTGCTGGAGATTATCCAGCTTAATGGCTAGGACAGGGGCGTATCCTGACATTGACTCCTTACACTGACTAAAATGAGCCAGTTTCTCTAAAGTTCTGTTTGTTGCCCCGCTCCCCCACCTCAGTTTTTTTGTTTAGTTCCCTAAAACATTTGACACACATTCACTTTAAAACAAAACAAAACAAAAGGGGGTGTAGACTACTGAAAGTGTTTGTTGGTGGATGGTGACTTATAAACATTTAAATGTATGTACATTGTCACACAGAAGCTGACAGTAGATGGGTGTGGTGATGCACAGATTTTATCCCAGCACTCTTAGCATTTGAGAGGCAGAGGTAGTCAGATTTCTTTACATACATTTGACGCAGGAAAGCTGGTAGTAATACATGCAGGAAACAATCTCCCTCTGTATCAAGAATAGCGTATACTTCTTCCATCTAATGTAACAGTTGGAGTGAAACTGGTGTTAGCTTCTTAGGCTATTTGCATGGCTTCTTAGGCTATTTCCTTTGGAAATAGTGTACTGGGGTTAAATCTTAAGTGGAAGAGAACTCCTAAAATTGTGAGCTTTATAGGGGAGATGCTTATAGTCTTGAGGAGGAGACTGCCTAGGGAGCTTTGAATAAGTACTTGAAAAGGGTAAATGATCGTGAGGTCTTTGGTACTTGTGATTGTATTTCCTCTGGGAACTGCTTATTCCATCTTAACAACAGAAAGGCTGTATTTGCAGTGTGTCTGAACTGTCTGAACCAGTCTTTGTTGTCATTGAGAAGTTTGTTTTTATCCTCCCTTAATTTACTTACTATTCAGGAAGTTAAGACTTTGTATTAAACATTTCTGGAACCAAATCCCCATCCCCTTCCCCCACTGTGTGTGTCTGTGTGTGTGTATGTATGTAAGCAGAAATGAGTACCTAGAGCTTACTTTTAAGTTGTTATTACATTTTCTTTTATTTTGTTTGTGTGTGTGTGTTACAGTGCACCATGTGCGTCTCAAAGATCAAACTCAGACAGTCAGGCGTGATAGCAGGTGCCTATAGGCTCTGAGCCAGCAGTCTGCTGCCTGCCTTTTAAAGGATCATCTGAGTTCAGGTGCTCCTTGTGCTTCTTTGAGAGCCATGCCCTCAGGTGAATGTGATGAAATACAGTTTGCTCTTTGTCGTTTGAAGAGGGTTTTTTGGGTTTTTGGTTTGGTTTGGTTTTTTGGTGGTGGTGTTTGAGGTTTTTTGAGACAGTGCTTGGTTGTGTATCCAGGCTGGCCTGAAATTAAGAATCCTCCTCCCTTAGCCTCCCAGATGTTGAGGTTATATATGTGCCTATCACATCCAGCTAGAGAAAGTTTTCCTAAGGTTGTAACTTCTCTTGCCAGCGATGAAGATTTTCATAGGAAGTGCTTGATTGTCAGTGGCTTTTGAATTGCCTCTTGTTAAGAAAATATACTGGCTTAGTACCTTACCCAGCTGAATAGTTGTTTTCCCTTATTGTCTTAAAAGATGGCCACCTTTGGTCCTCTATTAGATAAATTAGTTACTGGTGTGACTCAGTGGCCATTCTGCTCGTGGTGGTGGCGGCGGTGGCAGCAGCAGCAGCAGTAGCTGTAGCTGAGAACACCCTAATCTATCTTTTCCTTTCTTTTCCTCACTTCTAACTGTAGGGAAAACGTCCACAGCGCACAAAGCCAGAGTTGCAACATAGGTTTATGTCTGACCACCTGTCCATCAAATCCATGAAGCTAGAGGTGAGTGTGTCTGAGAGTAAAAAAGTATATTTGAAAAGGGTAGTTCCATTTCATTTCACATGCTTTTATTCCTGCCTATTATATCCCTTGCCCTTAAAAAAAAAAAAATCTTAATCTGAAATGTTTTTTGTTGTTGTGGTTGTTTTTTGTTTTGTTTGAGACAGGGTTTCTTTGTGTATGTAGCCTTGGCTCTCCTGGAACTCACTCTGTAGACTAGACTGGCCTCAAACTCTTAGAGATCCGCCTGCCTCTATCTCCTGAGTGCTAGGATTAAAGTAGTGAGCCACCACTGCCTAGCTTCAAGAAAGAGTCTTATATGTATAGTGTTTCTCTGGGAAAGAAAAATAGAAAGATGAAAGATTGGATGACATTCTTTTTTATCCTACAACATATCTTATACAACATATGACAGGCACATATTCAATCTAACATAGATGTGAATAAGTTTTGTGATAGATACAAGAAGTTCATGAATGCAAAGATGGAAAAAACTGAAGCCAGGCAAAGAAAGGGCGATTTAGGCAGACAGGGGTGTTTGGCCTTAGTGTAGGAGATAGCTAGAATTCTGATGGTGGGCATTGGGCATGGAATTAAAGCCTAGGGTCTTCCTCACAACAGGAGCAATATAAACAAAAGCTCCAAAGCAGAAAATGGAATAGTATGGTCAAAGAACAGAGTATATATTTGGATGTGGCCAGCATGTTGTGATATATTGTGGGAAAATGTAGAAAACTAATTTCTGGAGTCTCCCAGCTCTTATACTGTTTTCAGTAAGAAGGAGAAATGAGGCTGTTGTTACATGCAGCTGGCTCAGGCAAGGTGAGCTGCTTAAAAGGAAAGTGCTTTCTGTCTCCTAAGATGCAGAACAGAAAAGCATTCACATTCTGTCACTGGAGAAGAGCTGCATCAGATGGGACCAGAAGTTGGGGGCAACAACCAGGTTAAAAACTATTAAAGTTTTTCCAAGGAGTACCTAAGAGCCAGGTTTGTTTGTGGTTTTGACTGTGTGGCACACATTAAATGCTCGTGGTTTGAGCTAGTGTCATGCTGTGGGAAACAACAAGCGTACTTTTTATTCACTGAGCTGGCTGGTGAGCAAACACGTGTGAGTACAGTGAAAGGGGGAATGAAGTGAAAGAGGTGAAGGCTTAGGAAAGCTGCTCCCCCTTACCTAGTTCTGCTCCAGGAAGGTGGCAGGAGGCCCACTGCATCTGTCCAAAAGGTTTTATAGCATGTTGCTAGTCTAATTCATCTTCTCAAAGCCTGGCTAGCTATCATATTCTCTCCCCTTCTGTTTATCTCCTTCTGGCACTGTGTTCCATTGCATATGTATTGAGGTTAGTAGTCACACAGAACTTTACCTCAGGTCACAGTTGTTTTGCTCTGTCACCATGTCTTGTGCTAGCTTGTGAAGTTGGGGAGTTTTTTGCCTTGCAGTTATGTTTTTGTGTCTCTTAAAATGTCAACATGGTGCTATAGCAGAGACCTTGGGCTCTTTGTAAATTTTTATTGACTTTATTTTTATTTAGGCCAAACATAATAGCATAAGTCTATAATCCTACTGCTGTGGAAAGTAAGTTCAGGAGGATCATAAATTTAAGGTCAACCTGGAGTGGGATGCTCTCAACCCTCCCCCTCCGTCACATAAATAATGAAGGGGCATTCATTAGTTTTTACAACTCTTTTGGTTTGTTTGCTTATGCAGGCCAGGCTTGTTCAAACTCACAACTTTGCCTTAGACACCTGAGTGCTAGGAGGTAACACACCACCACATGTGGCTCCTTTTTAACCATTACGTACTTTCTAGTTGACAATTCTACAGTGACTGACTGGCTTGCCACCTCCTCCCTGGTAGTCCTTAGCTTGAGAGTGACTGCCTTCTGTTGCTGGTACCTAGTTTGGTTCTAAGTACTTTCCAGCTCCTCCTACCTTATAGGTTCTCTTTACTGCTTTATTGCCTTGAACCTGCTTCAGGGAGTCCTCCATGCCCTAATTCATACCTCAGATTACCTGGCAATCTCATTTCCACTAAAACCTCTTCGTGGCTGCAAGCAGAAGTCTAACTTTGGCCACTGATATTTCTTTTCCTCTTTATCGGGGTTGCTTTTAAATTCTGTTGTTTAGTTTAAAGTAAAGGAAACTACCCTATGTAGTTTGTGTTGTGACACCAACTATCCTAAAGAAACTGACTTTTGTTTCCAGAGTAGAAAGTCTTTTGTCTGATGCTTTTTGTGTGTGCAGGCACCAACCACACCCAGAAGTCCCATGTTAATTGCCTCAAAGAGTCTTTTAATNGTGGCTTCTGGGGAAATTACCAGTGCAGAGACACTGATAAGCCAGGGATTAGGGCTGCTGAGGTATTGTTGTCAATAGGCCCTAGTGGGTGTCTAGGGAGCAGTTTATGATGGTGTCATCTCAGGTGTGCTTCTGATGGCAAGGATAAGAGTGAATCTGGACCCATGCCTTGAGGTCCAGAGCTTGGGCACAGCTTCAACTAGAGCTTCTAGTTAATAATCCTTTGGAGGATTTCACAGTGGCTCCTTGTTAGCATCTCATTAAGATGCTGTCATGATTCTAGTAGGTCTCTTTATTACCTATAAGGCATTTAAACACCAACTACTATAGTAGCATTTGCAGCTGCCACTTACTTTTTCTGTTTTTATGAGACAGGGTCTCACTAGTGGCTCTGGTTGTTCTGGAACTCAAAATATAGCCCAGTGTGGACTTGAACATGCAGTGATTTTCCTATCTCAGCCTTCTGATGGTAATCCACTTATATGCTACCACACTCAGCTGACTTCTATTACAGAGGAAATATTTGCAATGGGAGACTATCTGAGAGACTAGGGAGATGGCTACATGGCTAAGACCACTTAACAGCAACAATAGGTTTAACAGCAAGTCCCTTTTACCTGATGAAACATCTTGCCAGTCATGGGTTCTTTAATAGTTAAAACAGAAGTGAGTCCTGAGACTGAGAGTGCTCCGAAGTTAAGAGCACTGGCTGCTCTTCCGGAGGACTTGGATTTTAAAGGACCTGAGTTTGGTTCCCAGCACCCACATGTCAGTTCCAGTTCTGAGGGGGATATGATGTCCTGTTTTTCACAGGCATGAGGTGTATATACACACATGCTGGCAAAAATTCACATAAAATAAAAATAAACTCTTAAAAGAAGTAAGTCCCAACAAGGAGGAGGAAAAAGTAGATCCTTAGCTTAAGTTGTCTCATGAGCACATGCTTTGCCTTGAAATGGAAGCATTCTAAAAATAGGCACAGAGATTTGCAGACAGATTTTTGATGCAGAGCATGGGTCTCCCCCCCACTCCCCACATGGGTTTTTCAGGTATCACATCTGTGAAGTAGCTGTTAGAGAGATTTGCATGAGGACACAAGCCTAGGAAATGGGAGGCAGAGGTGATGGGTTTTCACCATCATGGCAGTGCTAAGTGTGGAAGTGATTCCAAATAGTGATCTGAGAAGAGAGAAAATGTAACATAGAGGTAGAGTTCTGCCAGGCATGATTGCTCTTCCTGTAATACTAACATCAGAGGCAGAAGCAGCATGCTCACTGAAAGTTAGAAGCTGCCATGATCTATATAGTGAGTCCCAGGCTAGCCAGGGCTACATTGTGAGACTCAAAAATCAAAATTAGAAGGAGGGGTCATAGCTGCCAAGACAGAGCCACAGTCAGGCAAAGACAGGTGTAGGTTCTTACCTCAATTGGCAAAAGATGTGGAGAACTTCCAAGTTTGGGTTTAAAGGTGTTATCAAATTCAGGTTACTTAGTTGTTAATGTCCAGTATGCGTAGCATGTATATTAATACACACACACACACACACACACACACACACACACCACACACTAGTAACAAAGTCTCGCTCTGTAGCTCAGCTGACCTAGAACTTAATGTATAGACCAAGCTGGCCTCAAATTTACATAGATCTTCCTGCTTTTTGTCTCCCAGATGCTGGGATTAAAGACATACACCACAATGCCTAGTGCTTATAGTAATATATTTTTAAAACAATTCACTATGCCAGGCATGGTGAGCATCTATAATCCCATCATTTGGGAAGTGGGAAAAGGAGAATTAGAAGTTTCTATGTTTGTCTGCTGGATCCAGTCTTCAGTGACTTACTTTTTCTTCTTTTTTTTTTTATTAATAGAAATAATTTTTTTACGTTTATTTATTTATTGTGTTTGGGGGTGGGGGTGTTCATGTGTCACAGCACTGGTGGGAGATCAGAGGACAACTTGAGGGAGTCCATTTTCTCCTACCATGTGGGCTCTGTGGATTGAACTCAGGTTTTCAGGCTTATTGGAGAGCACATTTATGAATTGATAGGATCTTATGCAACTCAGACAGATCTCACTACATGCTTGAGGATGACGTTGAAGTCCTACCTCTACCTCCTGATTATAGACCTGCTGGGATTATAGACCTGCACCACCAGGACCAGTTGTGTGATGCTGGGGATTACCCTACATATACTAAGCAAGCAGCTGTTCTTTTTTTTTTCCTTTTCTTTTTTGAATGAAATAATTCCTTTGAGTCGGGCTCTGATTTCCTCCCTTTCCTTAGCCATGTAAGTCAGTCACTAATGTCTCAATGCAGTGTTGTCTTGAAGGTAAGATGATGGCAATCATGTTTTTGGCTGGGTAATATTACCAGGAAGTTGAAAAAAGAAGCAAGGAAATAGGCTGGCAGTGTAGGGGTTACTGGTGGAATTCAGGAAAGGTGCCTGGCTATTCTAGTTAGCTTTCTGTTGCTGGGATAAACTTCATGGCCAAAAGCAACTCAAGGAGAGGGGCCGAGTAGTATTTCTTACAGCCTGTGGTCCATCATAAAGGAAGTCAAAGCAGGAAGTCTAGACAGGAACTGAGGTGGAGGCCATGGAAGACTGCTGCTTACTGGCTTGCTTCCCAGGCCCACTCAGCTTATTTTCTTTGTTTGTTTTTGTTTTTTGAGACAGGTTTCTCTGTGTAGCCCTGGCTGTCCTGGAACTCACTCTGTAGACCAGGCTGGCCTTGAGCTCAGAGATTAGCCTGCCTCTTATCTCCTGAGTGCATGACCTCCACTACCACCACCATAGCCCATCAGCTTGTTTTCTTATACAACCCAGGATCACCATCCCAGGGGTGGTACCGCTTCTATATCAATTATTAATCAAGAAAATGCCCCACAGACTTGCCTACAGGCCATGTGGTGGGGACAGCCCCCTAAGTAAGTAAGCTCCTCACTTCCCAAATGACTGGCTTCTGTCATCTTAGCAAAAAACTCGCATACTGACTGACAGTAATGTAGGAGGCAGTGACCAGATTCAGTATTTGAAGACTTGCCCTTGCCAGCTCTCAGTAGGCAAATTATTTTTTAAAAGATTCTAGAGCACTTCATTTATTCTGTTGAGGCTCTTTATCAATACAGTGTCATGTGGACTAGATTTCCACCTTGTGGACTCTTCTTGTGGGAAAGGAAAGTCTATATAGTTGCTGAGAATTAGACTCAGGTCCTCTGGAAGAGCAGCCAGTGCTGAGCCATCTCTCCAGCCTCAGTAAATGTAAATCTTTAAGCTGGTTTTAAGAACCACAAAAAGAGGGTTGGAGAGATGGTTCAGTGGTTAAGAACACTGACTGCCCTTCCAGAGGCCCCGGGTTCAATTCCCAGCACTCATATGGCAGCTCACGACTGTCTCTAACTCCAAGACCTGACACTTTCACACAGACATACATGGAGGCAAAACACTAATGCAAATGAAATAAAAGTAAATAGATTAAAAAAAAAAACTACAGAAGAGAGGAAATGAATAAAGAATTTAATCAAAAGCAATTTAAGTGTTAAATGTTACCTACTGTAAATAGCCATCTGCATTCATTTTTGTTCCCCTACACAAAAATTTCTTGTGCATTTTCTACAGTATAAAACATGAGAGAATTGGCTGTAGAAGGTTCTTATGTCCTCTCCCTGTTAAGTTAGAGCTGTTCAAACAAGTATCACTTGCTGCAATTTGTCATGAATGTACACACACACACACACTTGTGGGCTGGAGTGATGGTAGTAGATGTGCACAGCACATCATGTTTAGTTTTCTGAGAAAGAGTGTTTGGTGGTGTTGGTTTGTTTTTGTTTTTTGTTTTTCTTCAAGACAGGATCCCTCTGTTTAGCCCTGGCTGCCCTGGAACTCGATTTATAGGCTAGGTGGTCTTGAACTCACAGAGATCCTCCTACCTCTGCCTCCTGAGTCAAGGAGGTCTTTTTGCTTCCTGAGGGGAAAGGGTCTTTTTTAAACTGGACTAGCCTCAAACTCATAATCCTCAGTGCTATGGTTCTGGAATGTACCTCCTATTATGTTTTAATATTTGTGTCTTTTTGTATATTGATACAGTCATTTCACATATAGTAAAAGAAGTCTGTATTTGAGGTCTAAATCCTGTGACGACTAGTATCTGTGAATTCAGTAAACTAGCTCTTAACGCAGGGAAGAACTGCTCTGTGTAGTCCGCTGACCTCTCTGCACTTGTTGGCTCCTTACAGGAGACTCCCATGCTCACCAAGATAGAAAAACAGAAGCGCAAGGAGGAGGAGGAAGAACGGCAGCTCCTACTAGCCTGTCTCTTATACACATCTAGATGTGTATAAGAGACAGGTGTAGTCCGCTGACCTCTCTGCACTTGTTGGCTCCTTACAGGAGACTCCCATGCTCACCAAGATAGAAAAACAGAAGCGCAAGGAGGAGGAGGAAGAACGGCAGCTCCTACTAGCAGTGCAGAAGAAGGAGCAGGAGCAGATGCTGAAGGAGGAGAGAAAGCGGGAACTGGAGGAAAAGGTGAAGGCAGTGGAAGGTACGTAGAGGCTCAAGGGTGAGAACAATCCACTTGGCAGCCAAGGCCAGAGCTTCCTTGACCTCAGCTGTTTCTGGACTTTTCTAGATTAATGTCTTATAAATTGTATTCTCTTATGTTTATTTTTTCTGAATTCAATCTCGCTCCCTTTATATTCTGTCCAAAGCCACTTGTATTTGTCATTCTCAGTATGTTTTTCAGTACCTTGCTTTTGATTTAGATTTCTGCTGTTGTCCTACACACCTTTATATATAATTTTAAACAAGTACTAAGACATTAGCAATTGCTTTCATAGATGCAATGGCATATGCTTAAGAAAGGTTTTTGTTTGTTTTTTGTTTTACTGTTTTTGATGGGGTTGCATGTAGCTCAGGCTGACATTGAACTCATTTTGAACAACTTTCCTGCTGAAGTTGCTCAAATTACAAAGTGCTAAAATTACAAATGAACAGCACCACTCCCAGATTATGTGGTGCTGTGTGCCCAGGACTTCTCTACCTGCTAAGCAAGCAGTCTATCAACAGAACTACATCTCTGTCCCAGATTTTTCTTTCATATGGCATGTTGGAATGTTGCCATTAATCTTACTAGTACCAGGTAGTTTGCTTAGACTCAGACTCCAGCCTTGGTATAGTAAGATTTTTCTTTTGTCAGTAGTTGTGGGGTTTT
>LZPO01034124.1:886622-900300 GCA_001675575.1 Neotoma lepida
TGTGGTCTGATTATGTGGTCCAGGTTGACCTAGAATTTGCAGCAACCCTACTGCCTCAGCCTCCCATGAGCTCTGATTATAAGTGTCAGTAATCACATCCAGCTGAGATGGTTCTTCAAAATGACATTTTTTATGCACCAATTCTGTGCAAGGCACTATTCTAGGTATATGGTAATAAACAAAATAGGTTATTCCTTTTTTGGAAATTATAAAGTACTGTATAATGGATAGTGTTGAGTGCTCAGAAGAAGAAAGTGGATTCATGTAATCCTAGCACTTGGAAAAATCAGACAGGAGAATCAAGAGTACAAGTCTTATAGCAAGGTTGAGGCTAAACATTAGCCCTGTCTTTAAAAAAAAAAAAAAAGCAAAAAGTTTAATGATTAAAGTGACATTTAACTTGGATTATCACAAATTCTATCTGATGTGGAACTTGAATAAAACCAGTGAGGTTGCTGTGTGTGTTACTGGTGGTGGGCTCACAGAAGGCACAGGGAGCAACCCCAAGTACAAATGCTCACTTGGACTGTTTATGTCTTGGGTATAGATCGAGCTAAGAGGAGAAAGCTCAGGGAAGAACGGGCATGGTTGCTGGCTCAAGGCAAGGAACTACCCCCAGAACTTTCCCATTTGGACCCAAATTCTCCTATGAGGGAAGAAAAGAAGACCAAGGACCTGTGAGTATTCAATAATAGCAGCAGTTGCAGCTGGCCACACTAGTAAGCACTTCTCCCTGAAAGCACTTGCTGCTTAGCCTGATGACCTGAATTGGATCCCTGGGACCCACCTGGTGGAGGGAGAAAACTGATTAATTGCAAATTGTCCTCTGACCCCCACACATGGGCCATGATGCATTCATGAGTTGAACACATACAATAAATAAGTGTAATTTTTTAAGAGCATTTCTCAAGATGGCTCACTTCCTAGTCTTTTAGGGTCACTGGAGTTTGATTCCCAGCAACCTTTTGGCAGCTCACAAGTGCCTTTAGCTCCAGGGGGTTCTGAAGCTTCTGGCCTATGAGTGTACCTACACTGGTAACTGGTGGTGGTGCACGCCTTTAGTCCCAGCACTTGGGAGGCAGAGGCAAGCGGATCTCTGAGTTCAGTGACAGCCAAGGCTACACAGAAACCTTGTCTCAAAAGCAAAACAAATTCTTAGTTTTAAAAAAGTGTTTCATTTATTTCTTGTAACAGGGCCTGTGTAGGAGGCCGTGGCCTTACCATTTTAATGTTAAGAAAACATAGAGCTGGGTGTGGTGGCACACACTTTAACCCTAGCACTCAGGAGGCAGAGGCAGGTAGATGGATCTCTGAGTTCCTGGCCAGCCTGGTCTATATAGGGCATTCCAGGACACCTAGGGTCTGTCTCAAAAAAATCAAAAAACAAAACAGTTACTTCTAGTCAGACATGGTAGCACATTTCTGTAGAGGCTGTGGCAGAATCTGGAATTTGAGTTAGTCTAGACTATATAACAATACCCTGTCTTTATAAAAATAAATAAAAATTCTGGTTAATAATTACAAAGTCATAATAAAGTTCTGGATCATTGAGGCCAATTCTTCATTTTATATAGATGGGGAATCTGATAGGCTTCTTTTTGCTACGGTCACCATTGCCATCCTCATGTTGTTTCCAGTGAGTGGCATCAGTGTTGGGCTTACCTAAAGGGTGTAAATAACACTCTTCTCAATCTGTTCGGTGGTCAGCTAATGTTTTGTCTTGTGGTTCGCAGCTTTGAGCTGGATGACGATTTCACTGCCATGTATAAAGGTTAGTTANTGTTCTCAGCTGTTGTATTTCTGATGAACATCTCCTCCTAGGAATGTGTCAGTTATATTCTCTTCTTTGGCTTTCAGTTCTAGATGTGGTAAAGGCTCACAAGGATTCCTGGCCCTTCTTAGAACCTGTGGATGAATCTTATGCCCCCAACTATTACCAGATTATTAAGGTATCTTTGAAATTGTACATATGTATATTGCTTGGATTTTATATTAGTCATTTTTCTATCGTAGTGACCAAGTACCTATTTTGGCTCACAGTTCAAAGGGTAAAATCCATGGTAGCAGGTAGCTCTGGTTGCGGTACTAAAAGCTTGTTCACATCTTGGTGGCCAACCAGAACTTAGGGGCTTAACTGGCACAGGATATAACTCATAAAATGCAGCCCACAGTGCCTTACTCCCTCCAACTAGGCCCAACTCCAAAAGGTTCCACAGCCTCATAAAGCAGACTACTAGCTAGAAGACCAACTATTCAAACTCANGGATCTGTGAGGTCAATTCATATCCAAACTATACCATTACTGGGTGTGGGTTTGTTTTTCTTTTGCTTTTATGTCGTCTTTAAAATCAGGGCTACTGAATGGGCGGACACAAACACACAACTCTTTGTTAAGTTTGGTTTGGTTTTATTTTAAGACAGGGTGCCATGTCTACTTGGCTAGTGTGAAACTCGCTATGTAGACCAGGCTGGCCTCACACTCAGAAAGATTTGCCTGTCTCTGCCTCCTGAGTGGTGGGATTAAAGGTGTGTGCCAATACTCTCAGCTATACCAAGTTTTTCAGAAGTTAAAATGCCAGTATTCCTTTTCCTTCTAGAAACTGATTTAGACGTGCTGTTTAGCTTCTTGGTTTTTTCTTGTTTTGAGACAAGGTTTTGCTCTGTTACCAAGACTGGCCTGGAACTTAGTATGTAGCACAGACTATCTATCCTCAAGCTTGTGTCAGTTCTTCTGACTTGCAGTGCGGGATTAAAGCCACTGTGTCCTTTATAGCATGTTTTAATTAAAGTGATAATTTGTCCTATTTTAGATCCCCATGGATATCTCAAGCATGGAGAAGAAATTAAATGGAGGTTTATATTGTACCAAGGAGGAATTTGTTAATGACATGAAGACCATGTTCAGGAATTGTCGAAAATACAATGGGGACAGTAGTGGTAGGTGGTGATGGCCTTTTTGCTGGATGTGTTTCTTCTGCACTGTTAGAGTGGGAATGAAATGCTCTCTAGACACGAACATCTTGTCCTTCAGACTTCACTCTTGTTTTCTCTTTTGAGACAGTCTCTGTAGCCCAAGCTTACCTTGGATTTTTTTTCTTTTTAAGTGTGCATGAGTGTTTTAATGTACACCACATGTGTCTGTCTGGTCAGAATAGGGTGTTGGATCCTCTAGAACTGGAGTTACAGATGGTTGTGATCCACCATGTAGGTTCTGGGAACCTAAACCAGGTCCTTTGTAAGAGTAACAAGTGCTCTTAACCTGTGAGCCACCTCTCCACCTCTACCTTGAACTTCTGATTGCCAAGTGTTAGAATCTTAGGTGTGCCACCCTGCTGGTTTATATTTTGCCTTAGGACTACAAACAGAATGTATACTAAAAGCCATGGGATTTGTTGTTCCAGTTCTGTAATCAATGCCCTAGGAAATCTGGTCTAGCCTTCTGGATAAACAGTCTAGCAGAAGTCTGGTCTAGGTTGTCCTGGACCTCTTTGCTACAAACAGGATTGAACTCACGCTATTTTGTTTGCACAGGAGATGGAATCTAATGCTTCCTGAATGCTCAGCAAGGACTCTACCACTGAGTGACATCCTTGGTCTTAAATCATTTTGAAAAGTGCCATCCTGACTTTCTAATGATCCTGAGGCTCGGGACTGTTCATGTATCAACACAAATGCTGTAGCCTATAAAACAAAGCAATTTCAGTTATACTACTTAGTAGTTTTGGTAACTTAGCCTTAAAAGAATTAAATTTTTACTAGTTTGAGGTAATGTAGTCAAGTCACCTTTATGACACAGACATTCAGCCTTGAGCATAATACTTAAACAGAAACCTAATCTTCATCTTGTGTCTATAGTTCTAGAAGTGTAATAGTCTCCAAAGATAAATTAAAATCAGGCTTTAACACATTAGCTTTCCTCATTATTGTCAATAATTGTCTTTTGTGTCTAGTAAAATATGTACCTGGAGATCAATCCTCATCTCTTCCTTCTAGAGTATACCAAGATGTCTGATAATTTAGAGCGGTGTTTTCATCGGGCCATGACAAAGCATTTCCCTGGTGAAGATGGAGACACAGATGAAGAATTTTGGATCAGAGAGGATGAAAAACGGGAAAAAAGAAGGAGTCGGGCTGGTCGTAGTAGTGGAAGCCATGTTTGGACCCGCTCTAGAGATTCAGAAGGGCCCAGCAGGAAGCAGCCACCAGTGGAGAATGGAGGAAAATCATTGCCCCCTGCACGCCGAGCTGCCTCCTCAGCAGATGATCAGAGTAGCAGTTCTATACAGCTCCCTCCAGAGGTGGGCACATCAAATGGCCAAGGCTTTTCCCGCCCCCTGCACTGTGGCAGGGTGCCTAGCCAGCCACCCCCTTTAAACCAGATGGTAAGAAAAAACCCACCTTCTCTAAAAGCATTGTCTCCAAGCCAGTCTATTTAGAAATATAAGGGAAAATAATTTTCATTGCTACTTCATAACTGTAATTTTCCTACTGTTATGAGTCATAATGTAAATTTCTGTTATGTGGGATATCTGGGAAGACCCCTGTGAAAGGGTCGTTCAACACCCCCTGGGTCGCAACACACAAGTTGAGAACCACTGCCATAGATGGGTTATTTTGGTTTTGGTCTTGGAGACAGGGTTTCTTTTAGCAGAAGATGGCCGCAAACTTGCTGTTGTAATGGAGGCTGAGGCTGGCCTTGAACTACTGGTCCTCCCGTCTACCTCATAAATGAGGTGGTTTTTTCATACACACTCTATCCCCCATGGTCATTTAGACCCTCTTGTCTCTTAGTCCTTTGAATCATGTATTTTCAAAGTCAGAAAGGCCTGATGTTATGGTTCTTATCAGCATTCCTGGCTACTCTGGAAGGCTGAGTTTGAGTCTGTAGAGTTTGAGACGAGCCTTGGGTCACATAGTGAGACCCCAGTCTCGAAAAGCAGAAGGCATAAAGCACAGAAGCACAGTATATAGGCTACACATTATGTCTGAAACATTGAGATTTCGTTATAAGGAGCTGGGGCTGTAGCTCATTTGGTAGAAAGCTTGCCTAGCATGCATGAGGTCTTGTGATTGATCCCCAGCACAGCATAATAATGATTATGGTGGTGCCAGCCTGTAATGTGTGCACCAAGCTAGGACTCTTCCCACATTAAACTTAATTCNACCTCTTCTCTACTGAAAAGTCTGTCCCACTAGGTAGTCTTTCCAACACTTAAGAGATGGAGACCATAGGACCAAAAGTTCAAGGTTATCCTCAGCTACACAGCTAGTTTGAAACCAGCCTGGCTTCATGAAACCATATCTCAAAAATGTATAAATGAATAAATAAATTACTATTCTAGGATGTAGTTGGATCCAGAATGCTTTTGGCTCTATTTATGGTAGGGAAGGTGACTTTTTCAAAAGATAAGAGAAATGCAGTCTTTTTCCTGGAGAGAGAAGCTACTTTGAGATTAGAGCTATGCATGGCAGTCTTTTTCCTGGAGAGAGAAGCTACTTTGAGATTAGAGCTATGCATGGCGACAGCGTTGCATCAGTATCAGTCCTTAGGGAATCCCCTGCTCTCCTTGATGACTGTCTTTCCTCATCTGCCTTTCTGCTGTACTCACTGCCTCCAGCGACCAGCAGCACCAGGAACATTTGGCTCTCTTCAAGGATCAGATCCCACCAACTTATATGGCTCCTCTCGAGTCCCAGAGGTGCCCCCAGGAGAGCCATTGCAGCACCCACCCTTTGCTATACAGGTAAGCAGTCTGCAAAAAGACAGCTGGGAAGGTTTTGCAGGCATAATTGAGAGATAGTCTTTCCTCACATTAAATGTAATTCAACTTCTTCTCTGCTAAAACATCTGTCGCACTAGGTGAAGCGTCTTTCCAGTTCTGTCCTGTTCTGTGAGTGTGGTTAATGCTGTTTCTTACTTTTTCTATTGCCAGGCTCCAGTTGGAATAAGTAACCACCGAGGAACCCGGCTCAGTGCTCCTAAAGAAAAGATGTGTGGGGGGCTAACACACCTTTCCAATATGGGATCTCATCCCCCTTCCTTGCAGCTTGGGCAGATGAATTGTTCCAGTCAAGATGGAAACATATATCCACCAGCTTCATTCCAGGCAGGATTTATTCCTTCTAGGCATGGTGGGACTCCAGCCCGACCCCCAGACTTCCCTGAAAGCTCAGAAATTCCTCCCAGTCACATTTATCATTCTTACAAGTACCTGAATCGAGTACACCCTGCTGTCTGGAATGGGAACCATGGTGCTACAAACTCAGGACGTTTGGGGCCAGATGAGAAGCCCCACCTGGGGCCAGGACCCTCTCACCACCCTCATACCCTTGGTCATGTGATGGATGCCCGAGTGATGAGACCACCTATCCCACCAAACCAGTGGACTAAACAATCAAGCTTTCTACCTCATGGAGTTCCTTCCTCGGGGTATATGCAACCACCCTGTAAGTCTGCTGGACATCGGTTGCAGCCACCTCCAGCTCCAGCACCAAGTTCTCTGTTCGGAGGACCCTCCCAGGCACTCCGGGGCGTGCAAGGAGGGGAATCCATGATGGACAGCCCTGAAATGATCGCCATGCAACAGCTTTCCTCCCGAGTCTGTCCCCCGGGTGTGCCTTATCACCCCCGCCAGCCCACTCCTCCCCAGTTACCTGGTCCCTTTCCACAGGTAGCTCATTCAGCATCAGTATGTGTGTCGGCCCCCAAGCCTGCTTTGGACAACCCTGGGAGTACACAGGATATTGGTGAAACACAAGAGCCTGAGAATGACCGAGGTAATTTACAATGTCTTTTCCCCCCCTGACTTGTATGTATCAATTCATGAGTAATCTTTTCATACAGAATATGAAGATACATATAAAGTGGTACCAAGCCTCTCCCATAAACTACTCCAGTTTGAGATAATTGAAGCTATTTAGTTCTAGAGGTATCAAGAGCATAGTTAATGTTTATACAACCAAAAGGCACTTACATGCGAGACACTGCTTCAGGAACTTTTTGTTTTTTTCTCCTCCGAGACAGGGTTTCTCTGTGTAGCTTTGGATCCTGTCCTGGAACTTGCTCCATAGATCAGGCTGTCCTCGAACTCACAGAGATCCGCCTGCCTCTGCCTCCCAAATGCTGGGATTAAAGGCCTGCGCCACAACTCCCCGGCTCAGGAAATTTTTTGAGACAGGATCTCTCTGACTCTGACTGTCTTGGAACTTTACAGGCTTGTAGGCTGGCTTCAAACTCACAGAGATCCCCCTGGCTCTGCCTCCCAGTGTTGGCCACCATACCCAGCCTCTTTTTGGAACTTTTTTATTTAAGCTCATTTAATTAGAACATGCCTTTGCACAAGCTATTACCAATTGTTTGTTTTTAATTGGGAGAGAAGGGGTACCTTGTAGGGTGTTAGTTTTCTCCTCCTGTGAGTCCATGAACTGCACTTATGCTCTCAGGCTTGGCAATGGGTGCCCTTCCTGGATGAGCCATCTTGATTGCCCTAATCTGATCTCTTGCTGTACTTCAAACTCATGATCCCCTCATACCTCCATCTCACAAGTGCTGGGATCATAGACCTGTACCACCATGCCCAGTCTCAATTTGTGTGTGTGTCTGTATCTCTGTGTGAGGTGTTTTGTTTTGAGTTCAAGGATAATTTTATAGTTTAAAAGAAAAGAGCAGCCTAGCTTTAAAACCTCAGCTGCTGCCCAAACAAGGAGAATGGAGGAGAGAAGGAAAACCCCATGTCATTTAAGCTGGTATGGAAATCAGACACATGGAACAAGCAGCAATTCAGCAGGGAGAGAAGCTTTAGAGAAAGAAGAAGGACCCCCTAAATATTAAGGGAGGGGTATTAAGAAAAGCGTGATTAGAAAAGAGAAGAGCGGGTGGAGGGGGTTGCGTGTACACCTTTAATCCCAGCACTCAAGAGGCAGAGGCAGGCAGATCTCTGTGAGTTCCAGGATAGTTAGGGTTGGCTGATACACAGAGAAACTCTGTCTGTCTGTCTGTTTTTTCAAGGCAGGGTTTTTCTCTGTGTTCCTTTGGAGCCTGTCCTGGTACTCTGTAGATCTGCCCACCTCTGCCTCCCGAGTGCTGGGATTAAAAATGTGTGCCACCACCTTCAGGATAAGAAACCCTGTCTTTAAAAAGAAGAAAGAAAAAAAGTTAAACTTTTCTGAATAATTCAGAAAATCTAGCAGACTGGCAATCCTGCGTGGCTGTTCTCCCTAAGCCTCTGCCCAGTATCTGTGTTTACAGTTGAAATATAAGGCACAGTGATTTGCTGTTAGCCAATGAGAAAGTGTTAGAGCTGAGTTTGAGCCTGTACAGGTAGAACAACAATGTGTTATTTGTATAGTTTATGTGTAAGTTGTGAGCCTTTTGTCACTCACTATATGTGCTCCGTGGATGTGCAGGAGCCTATAGAGGCCAAAAGAGGGCATCAGATTACTTGGCGCAGAAGTTAACAGGTTGCCATCTGGGTGCTAGGAACTGAATCCAGATCCTCTGCAAAAGCAGTAAGCTCTCTTAACCTTGAACAGTCTTTCCAGCCTCAGCATTGTGTTCTTAATTGCTGAAATGTTTTCATTTGAGATTTTTCTATGTCTAATTATTTCCATCTGTCTCGAATACATAACAATGAAGAACGGTGAATTCTAGTAAAGGTTGAAGCAGTTTCTCGGTAGTAATGCTGCTTAAAGCCCAGAAAGATAAAACTGAAGGAGAGAAAAGAATCTTTTCTTGCTTTCTTGTATTTTGTTTAATACTTGGCTGGGGAATGGAGTCACTTGAACTTCTGTGGAATGTGATGAAATTTCCACCTGACATTGATACTAGATCTGTAACTCAGACTTAAATCTCTTGGCATCTTTCTAGTCTGAGTGTTGACAACACTGGAGAGGCTAAGACATGCATTCTTTTGGTAGCTTAGATATGCCATGTTCTCCTTACAAAAGGGAGTGTGCAGACCCCCCCAATATGATGACAGCTTTCAAAGACTTGCTATATCACAGTCTCTAGCTGAGGTTGAAATTGCCGAATGTCATCTCGGCCTTTGTCAAGTTCTTGCCATTACTCTGTCTGTTGATGTTGTCATTTCAACAACTGATTTACTGTTTTGTTCTTCTCCCTCCCCAGCAGAGCCTTTGCCAGGGCTTGAAGAGAAAACAGCAAGCGTTTGTGCTTCAGAGGGGGTATACCTCAAACAGCTACCTCACCAGACACCTCCCCTGCAAGCCAACTGTACCAGGCAAAGCTCACCACAAGAAAGGGAAACAGAGGGCTCAGAACTCAAAAGTGATGCTTCAGAAACTGCAGACAATTATAAAGCATCAAAGAGCAAGAACACCTGGCCTTTGGACAATAGCTACACCAGCCCAACTGTGCAAGGTTGTTTGAGAGACCTCCCCATAGTGGCAGACAGAGGGACTCTACCCGAAAATGGCGTTGTTGGTGAAGCATCTCCTTGTAGGTCAGAAGGGAAGGGCCTTGGTGGCAGTGGTTCAGAAAAGCCACTCTGCCCCAGGGGTAAAACACTGCAGGAAACCATCCCATGTACAGGACAGAATACGACCACACCTCCTTCCACGGACCCCAGTTTGATGACAGGCACTGTAAATCAGTTTTCTCCCTTATACATGCCTGGCCTAGAATACTCTAATTCAGCTACACATTACCATATGAATCCAGGTCTGCAAGGCTTGGGCTCTATGATGGGAGGAAAGTCCCCAGGATCACATCCTCAGCCCTTCTCTCCCAGGGGCTTCCAGCCTAACAGTCCCCATCCTGGACTCTTTCCCCAATACCGCCCCCAGCAAGGAATGAGGTATGCCTACCAGCCATCTTCTCAGTCCTACCACCCCTATCAGCGGACTCCTTATTACACATGTCCACAGGGCTTTTCTGATTGGCAGAGAGCTCTCCCTTCTCAGAGAAGCCCAAGTGGACCCCCAGGGAGTCACCCCCCACGCCCTCTCTTCCCAGATAAGAATGCCTTGTCTAGTCTGCAAGGTTGTGAGACACTTAATGCTGCCTTAACTTCTCCAACTCAAATGGATGCAGTGGGTGCTAAAGTTGTCCTGTCTGATGGACAGAATCCTGGTCCAGAGGAAGAAAAACTGGATGAATCTGTGGAGAGGCCAGAGAGTCCCAAAGAATTTCTAGATCTGGACAACCATAATGCAGCTACCAAGCGGCAGAACTCAATGTCTACGAATGACTATCTTTATGGAACTCCACCTCCACCTTTGAGTTCAGGAATGACTTTTGGCTCCCCTGCTTTCCCACCCCACAGTGTGATGCTGCAGACAGGGTCTCCTTATACTCATCAGCGTCCAGCCAGCCATTTTCAACCCAGGGCATACCCATCCCCTGTAGCTGCCCATCCACCTCCCCATCCGGTGGCCACCCAGCCCAATGGCCTCTCTCCAGAGGGCCCCCTCTACCGCTGTCAGGAAGAGGGCTTAGGTCAGTTTCAGGCTGCAATGATGGAGCAGACTGGCACTGGAAGCGGAATACGAGGCCCTTTCCAAGAAGTGCACAGACCATCAGGGTAAAGTTGCTTTGTTTCTCTGAAAAATAACAATGGCTTTAGGAGTTAAGATAATTGTCCAAGACCAAAAAAACAAATGTGAATTACAGCCTGATGGAGTATTAGATCATAGTTTTATCTTTGCCATTTTCTTCCCCTGGTGAAAATGAATCAACATTTGCACTGTTTTCTGTTTGTTGTAGTAGATCGCTAACTCCAGAATTTACATTCTCTGTGAATTAGTATTTAAATTATTAGATTGTATTGTTGTTATTTTAAACAATAGAATAGCTTTTGGGGGGGGGTTGAAACAAGGGCTCACAGTGTAGCCTGTGCGAGCCTCAAACTCTCAGGAACCACCACCCCTCAAGCCTCCTAAGAATTGGGATTACAGGTGTGCGCCACTATGCCTGGCCTGTTGGGAAAGGTGTTGATATTGCACACTTAGTAACTACAGTTTGAAAGCTATGGGCAGAGTCTGGTCAGCATTGCTGACTAGTTGACTTGACATTGACCAGGGTAAAGAGGGTCTGCTTTAGGAAACCTGAATATGTGTGGGTTAAAGTCTTGCTTCTTAGCTCATCCCTCCCCTATTGTTGAATTTGGAAAAANAAAAAAAAAAAAGTCAGGGGTCCCAGTATCGAGTAAAGAATGTTCATCCTGTACCTGACCTTGTTATTCTGAGAATAGGGATTGTTGTTTGTTTTTAGTAGGGGCTGAAGAGTTTTATATTGTTTGTGGGTTTTTATGATGCTGGAGAGTCCAGCCCAGGGGATCCTGAATCTTAGCTGAGTGCTCTGATTACCCCTGAGTTATATATTGTGGGGGAGGAGGGGAGTAGTTGGTTGGTAGTTTTTTGTTTGTTTTTGAGGCAAATTCACTTATATGACCTTAAACTTTTGGTCCTCTAGCCTACACCGCCTAAGTGATAGGTTTACAAATGCACAACTACACTGAGTATTTTTAATGTATTTTTCCCCCCAACTACTAAGCACCAAGGCCCTGGTCCAAATAGGAGGTCAAGGACTCAGGCTAGCTTCTGGGGATAAACTAACAGTTATAGGCAAGCCCGTGTGGTTTTTTTACATACTCAGTTATTGTTAGCCAATTGGTGTAATTTAATATTGTTACTTTCAGAGCTAGTCCAAGGAGGAAATAACCCCCAAGGAAATGGACAGCTGCACATGAAGACATACTGGCCTTGGAGGATTTGGAGGAATGATTGTTGTACGCCTCTGTTCTGCCATCCTGTTCCACCTCTTCTGTGAAGCATACCATCCTCAGAGCTTGAACTCTCCGGGCTTTAGATGCACACTCTGTAGATGACTGACACAGGGCCTGAGGCTGGGATCACCTGCACAGCTGACACTCTTAGCAAGAGCAAGTGTACCTGGAGTTCTTGCTGGCTTCTCCAAATCTCAAGACTCTTGTTCAGGGAAAATCACTTTAAACTTAGGGGGAGGGTACATGTAAGGATGGAGTGGTGCTTTTAAACTTTCATGAGCAGCTAATCTCAGGTATATATGTGGGGAAGGGACTACTTGTAGTATTAATGTTTTTGGAGCTGGGTCCAGTTTACAGAATTTTCATGTTGCCTCTTTTTTTTTTTTTTTTTTTTTTTTTTAAAGACAGGGTCTCTATTTTGTAGCTCTGGCTGTCTGGAACTCTCAGTGTAGAACAGAGTGGTCTCTGGGTTCACAAAGGTCCAATTGCCTCTGCCTCCCAAATGCTGGGAATAAAGGAGTGTGCCACCACCCCAGCTTGTTGTTTTTGTTTTTGAGGAAAGGTCTTATTGTATAACTGTGGCCTAGAACTTGGAGATCCACCAGCCGCTGCCTCCTAGGTGCACCAGCACTGGCTTGCCTACTGATTCTGTGTATCTCTAAGTAACTGCTTGTGTTATGTTGTTTTTCTCTGCCTTTTCTTTAAACCACTGGAGCTTACAGTGCGGCCATAAATATCTTAGCATGTATCACCTGAACCTCAGGACACTGCCCTGCAGCACAGTCTCAAAGTGGAAGTACCACACCAAGGGAGAAGCATGGTGGTCACTTACACATCCTAAAACCCCTTCCATGTCCTTGGAATGTCTTTCAGAGATTTGCTTTTTCTCTTTTGATTTCTTTCTGCTCCAGATTCCAGTCTAGACTCAGTATCTATTTCATTTGGTTATTGTGTATGTTTAATCTCTATACAAATCTTTAATATCTTTGTCTTGTTTTGTAGAGTTCAGGCCAGTTCTCCAGAGAGTGTTTCTGATGTTGGGTTTGATTCATTGGTCCCTGTATTTAGGCTGTAGTGTATTTGGCTTGGGTACTTTCTACATCAGCCCAGGAAGCATGTTTTTCCATTTTGTCTCAGTATTGATGACTCCAAATTTACCAGCTGATACAAGTGTCTGTTCTCCTAGTTGGTCCTCATTAACACTTAACTGCTCCTTTCTTTTGGCTGTAGAGTACACATGCATCCAATCCAGTCACAGTCCTTATTCCCAAAGACCCCGGCACCTGCAGCATCACCAGAACAGTTGCCACCACATAAGCCCCCAACACTTCCTCTGGATCAGGTAAGAATTACTAAAAACTAGAGCATTTCCTAGCTCTTACAGGTGTAAGGAGTAAGTGCAGAATAGGTAAATTGGGCCCCAGGGTACTTCAGATTTCAGGTTTCTAGATGTTGGGATATTTGCATAGACTTTACTAGTTGATTTAATCCGAAACCCCAAATGCTGCAGAATGTGACTTTTCTCTTATTGTTATATCTAAGCTTAAAAAGTTTTATTTCAGTGGTGTATGGTGCACGCCTTTAACCCAGCACTTGGGAGGTGGAGGCAGGCAGATCTCGTGAGTTTGAGGACAGCCTGGTCTACAGAGAAAGATACAAACAGTTGTGAGCTGCCATGTGGGTGCTGGGAATTGAACCGTGGGCCTCTGGAAAAGCAAACAGTGCTCTTAACCACTGAACCACCTCTCCAGGCCCAAGGAAACCCTGTCTTAAAAGAAAAGTCTGGGGGCTGGAGAGATGGCTCAGCGGTTAAGAATCCAGACTGCTCTTCCTGAGGTCCTGAGTTCAATTCCCAGCAACCACATGGTGGCTCACAACCATCTGTAATGAAATCTGGTGCCCTCTTCTGGCCTGCAGGTGTACATGCAGACAGA
>LZPO01034124.1:900705-919103 GCA_001675575.1 Neotoma lepida
TATTGTATATAGAATGGGACAGTCAGGTGGGCACATGGAGGAGCTGGGAGTCCTCTCAGCTGTGGCAGGCACTCAGTACTGGAGTAGTCTCTGTCTGTGTGTAGTCAGGTCACACCGAATGCTGTGTGGAGCTTGGAAAAGAGACCTGAAGGGTTTCAGCTTGTGTATGTCACTAATTTGTTTTCCTAGTAACCTCCTCTCCAGCCACCTCAGAGACTACTCACTGCATTCATCCTTCTCAGCATTCATTTCTCAGTCTGTTGGCAGGTGCTGTCTTGTGGCCTACTGGGTGTCTCAGCCAGAGGACAGGCTGCTCTCACTCTATTGGCCCAAGTTCCGGGTTTGGGAAAGCATGTCCCTTCCTGATTTTTCCACTAGCTCTACCAGATAGTTGTAAACCAGGAATTTGGGCTCTCTAGAGTGTTTTACTTACTAGAAGATAAAGTGACTTCTTCATGGGCCTAGTAGGCCTGTGGTCTAGAAGGCTTCACACAATGCTTTCTAGCACAAACTGTGTTTTGTGAAAGTGACTACTCAGGTTTGTTATATATGTTAGTCTCAATAAAGAAATTGCACAGGTTTGAATAAGGAAAGTATATCCTATAGATTTAAATTTGAATTTAGGACTATTTCAGTATGTATAGTTTTTATTCAATTTAAGAGAATCATAGTAGACTCAGTCTTGTTGATTTTAAAGTAACTGTCAAGGGCTAGTTCTTGGAAATTATTTGTTGTGTCGATGTTAGGAAGCAATTTTACAGTATTAAATTACGTTACTATGGATTTAGAAGTGAATTACACTGGATTCTCCCTGCTTTAGCCTTCTGTATTTTATTTTAGCTGAGATATCACCAAAGTTAGGACCTATGTTTTAAAGTTTTGAATATCCCACACAGAATAAACCAAGGGAAATGCTGTGGAGTTGCAAGTCTCTGTGAAAGAAAACAATTTTACAGTATGCTCTGAGGTAGTGGGAATCTCCATAAAATACCAATCTGTTCTAGATTCTTAGAAGTTTAGGTGTGGGAGGGGTCAATGGGAGATTTCCCTCCAGTTCCAGCATCCTCAGTAATTGCAGAATAGTCTGCCAAATATGTGAAATGGGAAGGGAAAGAAATTGGAAATATCCAGGTTGTAGAGATAATTGTACCCTAGACACCTGCTCGCAAATGATGGAAGGGACAGCTTACTAACCTGCTGTGGTGCTGACCCCACACAGTGTCTCCCAGGTATGGCATATACAGATAGGCAATTTTCTTTCCAACAGACTTGTTTTAATTGGTATTTCCAAATCAACTGACTCAGAAGCCTAACACCTCCATGGTCCAGCTTAGACTTAGAAGAGGAAAGAAGTCCGATCTGTTAGGTGGCTCTTGGTCTGCTGTTGAGCTGATAGGAGCCAGCTTAGTCTTAATACTAAGACAAAGCCGTTCTGTGTCTGCCACTATAGCAGAAGCCTGTCACTTCTCACACGAGGNATGCTACAACCATCAGGCCTCTTTCAAGGTGCTAAAACTAGAGGTCACTAAGCTGGCTGCATTCTGCTTCCACTTCATCCCCTTTTCCTGTTTATAATGAAATGCTGTGAACAATATTGGGGAGTAAGGAATTGGCAAGTTCCTTTATCCCTTGGTTTATTGAGAAAATTAAATAGAAAAATGAACTACTATATTAAGTTCTAACACTGTGAGAAGAGCCTGTTGTGTGTTAGTGGGAATTTGGTGGTGCCTAGTACTTACAGTACCAAGTCCTGTAAGTTCCTCCTCTGGTCTGGCCCCAACTTTTATTGGTCTTTGAAGTGCTAGGTCTCTTAGAGCAGCCAGAACACAAATCTGCACTTCTGTGAGCCCCTCCTCACCCACTTGGCAGACAAGAGCTTTTGTTTGCACCTTTCTTCTTCCCAGCACTTCTCTTCCAGGGGTCTTCAGCAGATGCAAATAACCTCATTTACAGTCTTCTTCAGTAGGAAATGGAGGTTATGTGAGATGTAGTAATTAGAAAGTAGTATGTAAGGGTGTCTTAAAAGTTTCACTCTTGGACTAGGACCTGTATCCATTGGTCACTGTGATCTTGTCAGTATGCTGACTCTCCGTGGTCCCCAGTGGACATAGCTGTGCATGATTGGAAGAACTCTTTGATTTAGTGTTAGACTCCCTTTTTCAAACTTAGTCATAACTTAGAAACCTTAGGGCCTAAAAGAAAAAATTGAAAAAGATAAGTAGAAACTCTTAAAAGGTTTAGGGTGTATGTCTTTGTCCCCCAACCCCAGCCCTGCTGTGAAATCTGTTAAAAAAAAAAAAAATTAGCAGGAGCCTTTGGCTAAAATTCCTTGTTTAGAAGAATGTGAAGAATAGTCTACTATGACTATATTCAGGGTTCTTGTTCGTGTAACTTTCCATCCCATGTTAATAAAGGGACAGCCAGTCTGCCTTCTGAGCAAGATGGGTTTTGGGTCATCTGGTAGTACACCTAACTGAGCCTTGGTAGTTCACACTGAGCCCAGGCCCCAGGCCAGCCTCTCTCAAAAGATAAACTTCATACTAGTCCTTATATTAAACTGTCTGTGGAAAACTTTAAGGCGTGTGGTCTCCACCCCTCAGCTCACTCAAATTTCAACTTTAAATGTCAGTTACTCTAGCCTTCCTCTTGACTGAACATTTGGTGTTCCTCTGATGGCATTTATTTACTGTGGTTATGTGTGTTAGCTTCTACTAGCATCAAAAGATACGCATGTTAAACGCAGCCTTAAACATTAAACACACAGCTATCTCAATGGAGTTCTCACCAAGTTTGCCACCAACAAGGCTTCAAGTCACAGCACTTGGTCAAACTTTTTCTTTTAATGAATGTTCAAATCTATAAATGATATACTTCTCTTAAGACCTAATTTGGGGGGGGCTGGGGCTGTAGGTCTGTGGTAGAACACTTCCCTGGCATGTGCAGGGTCCTGTGTTCAATCCCCAGAACTATAAAATAAAACAGGCCTAAGGCAGGTTTGATGGGCTAGGGCAGGAGGATCACAAGTTCAAGCTTGCCTGGGCAACTTAGAGACTGTCTCAAAAGAGCGGGATATGGCTCAGTGTTAGGGCTTTTGGGGTGGGGGCGCGGGTTTCAAGACTGGGTTTCTCTGTAGCTTTATAGCCTGTCCTAGAGGCCGGTCTCAAACTCACAGAGATCCGTCTGCCTCTGCCTCCCGAGTGCTGGGATTAAAGGTGTGTGCCACCACTCGGCCAATGTTAGAGCTCCTGGTGCAGCATACACGAGGCCCCCTCTCTTCAATCCCTAGTAACACACACACACACACACACACACACACACTGGAAATTCCATGGGAAGGTAATGCAAAGTCCTAAACCCAAGGACAAGTGTCAAAATCCTCACATGTTCCAGATAACCTCATTTGGTCTTCTAGAATTCTTTACAGTTCACTTCTTGGCCAGCTTCCTTATATGCTTAACCCTGTTGTGAGGTTCCCTTGTATGTATCAATGAGTGTTCAGTTCTGAGGGTTTCTGGAATGTGGGTGCCTCTTGTCAACAGCTATGGCAAAGGTACTTGACAATTGGGTGGACCATGCAGAGGCATTTCCCCTCATGAATTTACAGCACTGATATAGTACAAATGTTAGCCAAGCATGGTGGTTCAGGCCTTTAATCCCAGCAGGCAGAGGCAGACAGATCTTTCTTGAGTTCAAGGCTTGCTTGGTCTAGCTCCAGACCAGCCAAAGCGACATAGTGAGACTCTATCCAAACAAACACCCTAAGAAATACAAATATGATGAATGTGATTAAGAATTGGTGATGAGAAGGCACTGGCCTACCTTTTTTTGTTCAATGCACTGGACTCTATAGCCTCAGGACCTGAGGTAGACCTTCCCATTGAGAAAATAGGCTGCATCCCACTTGCAGTGAGGTTGACACAAGCTTTGCTCTTGACCCCTCTCTGCCTGTTAGTCTTGGGTTAAAACATACTCTCTGGGTGAAGTGGGATGTTGAGCTGCCTTCTGTCTAGGCTTAAATTGGCTGCTCTCCTCTCATCCTCTCCTCTTAGGGCTCAATGGGGACAGCTGTGTGGATATTGAGTAATTTATTGAAATGCTGCCTCACCTCATTCTGTATCCTCTTTGGCCCCTTGATTTCTTTAAGCAGGGGGTACTTCTCATTTGACTTGTGGACAGCTACTGGGGCCCACAGCCATGCTCCTCCAGCCTGTACACAGTGTAAGACATTTGTTTCCTGCTACAAAAGTGAATGCCCTATGAACTGTCTTGGCCAGTACTGGAAAGGGAATGGTATTTATTTTTATATTGTATATATTTTGTCATGGTCTGTTGGTTCCCTGTTTCACTGAGAGCGACAATTACCTCAGTAGTTAGTTGGATATTGTGTTGGATAATTTTTTGGAAGAAATTTTAAAAAAGCTTTTTTGATCTTTGGAGATCTGTAGATTTATTTCCATATGAACTGGTTATTTTGTATAAAGTACATTGTTAAATTAGCAAGGCTTTGATATGTGTGTGTTCATGTGTCACTTTTATCCTTAGGGCAGACTCCTGTTTCAACAGAGGTTTGACCTAGGTCACAGTGCCACCACCTGAGAGCATCCACTTTAATCTCAGTTGGATACCAAAAGTTTTCACAGTGGTGCATGCAGTCTACCAAGTGCTTAGACAGTAGTAGAACTGGCTGCATTCCTAACCACGGCTGGNAGAAAAAACCCATCATAGCTAGTTTGTGGCGCCCACCTCAGGCCTTTACCCTCCACCCAGCTACAGTACATGGCTGGTGCAGGTAGCCTCTTCCTAAAGGTGATTACCATGTTTGGCATTGGCTGCTATCCTTGCAGAGCCTTTGGTGGGCAGTCAGTTGATGGGGACCATAGATATTCTAGCCTCCAGTCATCCAAGTTAAAAGTATCCAGAAGAGGGAGCTGCAAGCCTAAGGAAGCTTAGGCTTGTAAGATGAATTTCTAAATGGTCTTGTTAAATAAAACACGGAGCCAGGGATAGGGGTGAAAGTCTGACAGAGATCCGAGGAATTAGGAACAGCTACCAGCCTCACCTCACCAATGCCACTGCTTCCAAAAGAGTGTGTCATTTCCTGTATCTCCACACCTATGTCCCTTTATGTTCTGTTCTCCCATTGGCTCCCTCAGCCTAGCTACATCACTTCCTGTCTGTCTGTATAGACCTCCAGAATTCTATGGTTGATGTTGGGATTAAAGGCGTGTGTCTCCACGCTTGACTCTGTTCCTAGTGTGAACTGGAACGCACAGAGATCCAGACAGACCCTGCCTGCTAAGTGATAGGATTAAGGATAGCAGCTGAGCTTGTTCCTCTGATTCTAAGATAAATTTTACTGGGTGACATAGATAAAATACCACCATATAGGCTAACCCAATTGTTTTTATTTCTAGTTCCTGGGAAGATTTTTGGTGAAGTAGCTAGGTTCTTTTAATCAGCTTTAGTCTTCAACCAAAGCTACTGGCTACTTAGATTTGTAAGTAATTCTTATTTCATAAAAATTCAAACATACTTGTGCCCACCTACAGTCCCTGGGCTCTGAAGACTTTGGACATTCAGGAGCTTGAGGTCAGCTACGTAGGACTCTGCAGCAAGACCNTGTTTCTCCTTCACCTTCACATGGGGTTCTGGTCAAACTCAGATTGGTGGGCTTAAAAGGCAAGCATTTTCATCTGCTGAGCCATCTCTCCAGTCCAAGACCTTTTCCAAAACAACAAAAAGACAGTCCTGAGAATGTTTATAGGAGAAAGGGCATTTCTTCTATAAAATATGCTATGTCGTTTCATTTTCTAGTGTGGTAGTTGCATGTCTATGTAATTTCAGAAACAAAGTAAACTTCAGGATGAAAACCTTTAGGAAACCCAGGTCTGGCATTATGCTGGTCACATTGTTCTCTGTGTGATTGATTCTGTTGCTGTGGAGTGAGGTGGCAAGACACTGGCTTCCAGCCCTATGTACTAGCGTATCAGAAACCCACTGCAGCTGCATCACTGGCTCTTACGTACTGACGGCTGCTTCCTTGTGTGTACTACTATTCTTTGGGACAAAAAAAAACTTAAGGCTTCTGACTTACATACTCTCCACGGAAAGCCTTCATATTACAAGAATTCCTCAACAAAAAAAAGCCAGATACTAAAAATTTAGCTCTGGGGCTGGAGAAATGGCTCAGAATTAGAAGTACTTGTTTCTCTCCCAGAACACCCACATAGCAGATCACATGTGCCTGGAATTCTAGTTCTAGGAGCTCCAGTGCCCAGTTGTGACTTCCACTGTGCACATACATACAGGCAGAACTCTTAATGTACATCAATTAAAAATAAATCTTGAACAAAACTTAATTCTTAGGACTTAATGTAGATGAGTTGACAGTGTCTGTACTCTGTATGAGGCCCTAAGTTCCATTTCTAGCTCCTGATAAGGCCAATTGTGGTGCATGCTGGTGGTCTTAGCATTCTGTCCCCTACAGAGGTGGGGACAGAATCCCCCTGCCTGCCTACGTAGCTTAGCGCTTAAGACACATGAGACCCCATCTCAAAGAAAACATCTGTTGTTCTACATACATCTTTTTGACCAAACAACCAATGCTGAATACTATAGACAACCAAAAATGTCTTCCACTATTGAGGCTGGTTTTAAAACTTGCTGGAGCAGACAGTTATCCAGATCCTATGCTGTGAGCTTCCTTGTTAAAACTGGACAGAAAAAAAAAGCACCAGTAGAGTGTGGTTCAGGGAAGAAAGGAAGCTGGAAACTGCCTGTGAGCCACTCTCCAGTTTGGCTATTGGAGATGCTAAAGGTACTTCTCTGGTATCAGAGATGTCTTGTATCTGGTGTCCCATTCAGGAGGAAAGGCACCTTCGTTTAGAAGCTGCCCCCATCTGGGCAGCTTTGTTCTGATCTCACTGGAAGTGTTACTAACAGTTGGGAAAATACCCAGGTGGGATCTTCTGGAAGGGGAATGGCCTATGGCCTGCGGTAGTTATGCGAGTGGTGTCTTTGTCAGGAAGGCTGTGGGCTCTTTTCTCCTGGGTGGCTAGAANTCTTGCCAGCTCAGCCAGAGGTGGCTGAGCTCTGAGTACCCATGCTGCAGCTGCCCAAGCTTCACTGTCCTCACCACCACCACCCCCACTTCGCTCTGGTAGCTTGGCCTTGCTGATCTGTTGCCCTGGATTCAGTTCCTTGAGCTTTTGAAAGGACAATGTTTGTGCATTTCTTTTCAGTCTCCTTTGTGCTTACAAAGCTCACTCTTTTAGTTTCCTGAGGCAATTTTAGCAAAAGCTTTCAGTGCAGAATGAACTATGTAGTAGTAGCCAAGAAGGCAGCTGGGAAATGCCCAGATTGAGCTATTGTGTGCTGCAGTCCCTGCCCCTCTGCCTCCATGACACGAATTTTAATTCAGGTGTCTTGAGACCATTTGAGGAGTGGAAAACCACAACTTGCTCCTAGAATCCTGTTAGCTCATTCCTGGCTGCATAGGACCAGTCACTCTAGTCTAGCCAGTTAGAGTGAAGAAATGAAGCCAGTTCCTCAGGTTGTATCCAGAGTTTTCACTATGGGAAGGAGTTAAGTATTTATAGGAAGGCAAAGACAAGACCCAGCACTGCCTGGCCTGGAGTAAACCAAAATCTGAGATGTGGAGTGACTCCTAACCAAGTTGTCAGTAAGTACAGTTGCCCTCGGCATCCTCAGGGATTGCTTCCAGGACCTCTGTCTGCAGGTGCTAAAGTCCCTGTGTAACCTGGTATTTGCATGTCATCTATGCACATCTTCCTGTTACTGTCATCTCTAGGTTTCTTATAAAAACCTATGTAAGTAGATGTTAAACTGTACTGCTTGGCACTAACGATGAGAAAATGTCTACACACTCAGCACAGAATCCCAACTCCAAGGTTTTGGTGTGGTTTGTTGAATTCCTTGATGCACGCAGGCTCTTAGATACGCAGCATCTGCCTGGCACTTTGTTATTCAGAATACAAAGGGGAAAGTCTAACTTCCTTTGCTCAGAGTTACTAGTGAAGGAAAAACACTGGAGAAACCTGGCCTATGGCAAGGTGCTGGAAAGGGCAGTGCTTAGCCAGAAATGGAAGGTGATGAAGACTTTTTGTTCCCTTTAGTTAATTGAAGCAGGGTGGCTCTTGATGCATTCACGTCGTTTGACTTGGACAGACCTCAGTGCACAGGCCAGGTATGATCTGTTGTGGTTGTCAGAACGGGGGTCTGAACCTGCAGTATGAACAGATGAATATCACCCAGGAACTGGTTCAGATGTAGGTTCTGATTCTTTCCTCATCTTGCCTGATCAGCCCCATAAAGGGCCCTGCCCTCTAGTGTGAGACACCTCCTGTGGTTCTAATGCCTTAGTTTAAGAACAAACCCCTAGGAAGAGCCTGGCATTAAATTCCAGCTTATAAACCTTACACCTTTCTGGGCTGAATTTCCCCTCCATACCTAATGGATAGCACTACCTTCTAAAGAACTTTGGAATCCAGCCCACACTACTGGCTAACGGGGAATAGTGGTGACAGGTGTCCTGTATTCCACACCTGGGTAAAAGTAACGAAGCTGAGGAGCTCCCTTACTGTCCATCCTGGTCCAGGCCACCTGCTTCTGTCTGCCCTCCTTTCATTGGTCTGTCCAGATTGGCTTCCCATTTTCTCAGTGCCTCGAGGTTTTGGAACTGTATCTGACACATCAGAACTGCCTTGCCCATACACCGTGCTAATAGTCTCTTTACCCATGACAACCCATCAGCAGGTACTGCATTTTAGTCAAACTTAACACACTCCTACCAGTACAGTCTTGGAAACCTTGGCTGTGTACCTATGTCATCAGGGTATCCCAGTAACACCAGACTGGTTGACTGTGCTTGAGGGGGGTGGAACACAACTGCCTTCCTAACAGGCTTGAGATCTTGCAGGGCCACTCTGAAAGCAAGCAGTCCTTTAATAGCCATAAACCAAAGCTGAAGTTCCCTTGTGCCCTGGCTTTCAACTCCTGTGTGGGTCCTTCCTAGCCCACAATGTCACAGCAGTTTCTTTTATTTGTTTGAGACAGTCTGATGAAGCCCAGGCTGATCTAGAATTGCTTTCTAGCCATATACACCCAGGAACTTCTGTTCTTCCTGCCTCTACTTCCTAACTGCTGCTTATCCTATGCTGGAGATTGGTGTATCAACTGAACTACATCCCAGCCCTACCTTTTTGTTGTCTTGGGGTTCTAGTTTTTTGGTTTTGAGACAGGGTCACTCTATAGGGAGGGCTGGCCTGGAATTCATCTGTAAGTCTAGGCTGCCCTCAGATTGATGACAATTTATATATAATCACAGGAGTCCTGGCTCAATTTTCTTTCTCCCCTCTCTGTTTTGTTGTGCTATTGTTTTTCAAGACAGGGTTTCTCTGTGTAGTCCTGGCTGTTCTGGAACTCACTCTGTAGACCAGGCTGGCCTTGAACTCAGAGACCACAATGGTGCACACCTTTAATCCCAGCACTCTGGGAGGCAGAGGTAGGCGGATCTCTGTGAGTTTGAGGCCAGCCTGATATATAGAGTTGAGTTCCAGGACAGCCAAGGCTACACAGAGAAACCCTGTCTCAAAAAAAAAAAAAGTGTGCACCACCATGAGCTCTCTCTCCTTTTAAAAAATTTGTTTTATGTGTATGTGTGCTTTGGCTGTGTATGCACCATATCCTTGCCTGGTACCCACAGAAGTCAGAAGAGCATTGGAATGCCCTGGAACTGAAGTTACTGCCATGTGGGTGCTGGGAACCAAACTCCAAACTCCAGTTCTGTGCAATAGCAATAACATTTACCTACAATTATAAAAGTACATGAAGATGGTATGTAGCTCCATAGTGGAGTGCTTGCCTAGCATGGCATGTACATATAGAACATGGAGTTCCATTCTCACACCTGCCCCCCCCCCCAAAAAATGCATTAGGTGTGGTAGCACGTGCCTGTGATCCCAGCACTCTGGAGACTGAGGCAGGAGGATTGTGGGGTTTAGACCAGCTTGTTCTACGTAGTGGATTTCCACCCTGGCTATACAGTGAGACCCTATCTCAGAAAACAAAAAGTACATATGACCAAGAAGCATACATGAGCAGGACATGATGACACATACTCCCTGGACCAACGTCCTCTTGCTGATGCTGCTGTAGTTCGAGTCAACAGCCACACTCATCTGGTCAGAGCATTCCATGCTGACCCCCTCTTTGTATTTGCCATCTGCCCCAGTGTGTTCAGCTAGTGACAAGGCAGTTGAGTCTTAACAGAAATGCTCAGGCTTTACAGAAGTGCATTGTCTCTGAATGTTGGGGAATCCCTACCCCCCAATCACCCTGCTCCTGCAGCTGCCTTAGTCAAATTGTTTCTCAGCTGTGTTTTCAGCACCCTACTAGCAACTAAGTGAGGGGAGCTCTGGCTTAGTGTGCCTTCTGGGAAGTTGGATCCAAACCCAGACTTAAGTGCAGTGTGGCAAGGCTAAGACTGCACTGAAGGATTTAGTAATTGCTTGCTTGTTACCTCTGCCCGTGTGAAAGAGCTGCAGCAGGGACAAGGAGGGAGGGACTGCACTCTGATAAAACCCCAAGGACAAAGCAGTTCCTATTCATGGGAAAGCCAGCCCCTGTCCTTTACTCCAGAGAAAGCAGAAAGAAGGCCCTTCCTGAAAGCTGGTAAGTTGTGTTGTCTGTCCGTGTCAAGCATAGAGTTGGTAGAAGAGATGGTTGTCTGTCCGTGTCAAGCATAGAGTTGGTAGAAGAGATGGTTGTCTGTCCGTGTCAAGCATAGAGTTGGTAGAAGAGATGGCGAGTAAGCCAGAGGAGAGGGCCTTCCATGTCACCCATTGCAAGCAGGGGTAAGAGGAAGTTGTTGGCATCCCAGGAGCATCCTGGGAAGTGGGGTACTTCCTAGACAGTGAGTCTAGACAAAGCTAAAGGCCACAGTGATAGGAGGGGCTTAGCCCTGGGAGACCCATGTGCTCTCTCTGCTGGTAGGAGGAAGCAGCCCTGGTTCTCATTCCTGCGACCCCTGACCCAGCTTCTAAACGTGAAGAGAGGGCAGCTTAGGAAGTCTGGCTGTCTTGTGTTAACATCAACTTCAAGTCAAAGGCAGGGGTTGCCTTCATGGGTCACTCTGATTACCAAAGAAGGGTTTGTAACTTATTGTTGGTCTGTGAGCAGAGTATATCCATCCTGGGCACATTACCAATGTGTGCAGGGCTTAGGTGCAAGACAATGAGTTCCCTGAAGAAGCTGCTGGAGCTGATGGAGGGAGAGCAGAAAAGAGGGCCAGGCAGTGTGCAGGGTGTTGTGGGGGCAGGACTCTGACCGCACTAGTCCATCAGTCAGCAAAGTGCTTGAGTGGTAGGCTGAGATATACCACACTGGGGCAGACACTTGGAACAGGGCTTTGTTCTCCTTCCACCATATAGGTCCCAGGATTGACCGAAAGTTACCAGCCTTGGCACCCTGACCTGCTGAGCCATCTGCCAAGCCCTGTACAGGGTTTTTCTACCAATGATGAAGGACCTGGTTTTCTCCTGGGCCCTCCTGAACCAGTACCTTTGAAATTTTACAACAGCAACAAATTAGTGCAGAAATAGAATTCTATCACAAGATAAAGTGAGGCTAACGAGATGGCTCAGTGAGTAAAGGTGTTTGCTGCACAAACCTGAAGACCTGAATGCAGTCTGGAACCCAAAAAGACATTTTTATTTTATGTGTATGGATGTTTTGCCTGCACGTAGGTCTGTGCAACACATGTATGCCTGGTGCCAAAAGAGGGCATCAGATCCCCTAAAACTGTCATTACAGATGGTAGTGAGACACCATGGGAATGCTGAGTTTTGAACCTAGGTCCTCAACCATCCCTCTTAACCACTGAGCCATCTCTTAGCCCCCTCACACACATTGTACAAAAACTTTAAAGATGAAGCATAAACCACCTTTTTTTCTTTTTGAACTAACATTGATCCTGAAACAAAATGAAGGGCTGCCAAGAGGCTATAGCTGTAGCTGAGGCTTGGTGCTCTGGTCTACTGAATCCTGTGACTCTGTACAGCCTCATTCATTTTACATCTTTCAAGCAGCACTTGGTGACAGGACCTTAATCCTAGTTATTTGTGAGGCTGAGGCAATGCCAAGTATAGGTCTGCCTGCATAGGCCACAGATTAAGTTCAGGGCCAGTCTGGGTAAGGAGACCCTGATTTAAGAGCTATGGATAGATGTTAGTGGGAGAGCACTCCCCTGGCATATGCAAGGCTCTAGATTCTATGGGGGCGGGGGTGGGAAATGGTGCTTCCTGAGTTTGTCAGAAGGCAAAAGACAGGCCAAAATGAGTTCAGTTTGAGGTCAGCCTCGTCTGCACAGTGAAACCCTGTCTTGAAAGCCCTCCTTTGGATTATCAAGTAGCTCTTCAGGGAAATGAAGGGGGATGATAGCTGATGGGGTTGACTTTGATGATGGGGAGGAGGCAAAACAGCTCTGTGCCCAGACCTATTTGCTCCTGACTCACTCACAGCCATCTTCGACCACCTTGTTCACCAGATGGCAGGGAGTTCTGTGGTGGCAGGTGACAAGTGCTCCAGAGATCTAGGCATCTGAGAGTCCACACAAGAGGAAGGGCACCTCCATGGAAGGAGTACTGATGTCCTTCCCCTGGCCTGCAGTGGTGCAGGAGGTGAACCCCAAAATACCTCCTGGCTGCCCTCTTCATCCTCCAGTCTCNTCAGGTCAGACCTAAGCACTGGGTGGCCACCACACTTAACTTCTTTCTCAACCCTCATTCTTCCTGCCTCTGCCACCCCAATCTCTGCACTGCAGCACTTTGCCATGAAGTCCTCTCCTAGCCCTGTCCAGTTCATCCAGAGTGATTAGCCGGTGGCCCCTTCAGAGGGTTTGCTCGTCCAGTACTTACATGGTCACAAAAGTGGTACCTTTGGGGCACTTGAGGTGCTCTACCTGGCTGCCACAGTTCTCCAAATCTGGCTGACCCTTTGCAGGCTTACTCCTACAGTAGTGAACCAGACCAGCCAAGACCAGGGGGCCAGTCCTCAGTCCCAATCTGCCAGCTGCCTTTGCTCTCTGCACCTTCCCCTGCCCATGGGCACCCTTCCTCAACTCTGGCTCTTTACAACACTTACTGCAGAGCTATCTGTAAAAAGGAATCTGAAGAGTGCTATATATTTATTAAGACACTGGTTAACAAGCCCATTCATTAGAAGGAGCCTGGGACATTGCTTTGTTGTCCTTGGTCAGGAATGAGGCAAACGCTGCTCCAGATTACAGAATCTTCCCCTCAGTACTCAGGCCCCAATGTAAAACTTCCTGCCCATGAGGTCATTGCACTCCCACTGAGCTGCACTGCCCGCCCTGGCCTTTCAAAGTGTTGGCACCAGTAAAATCTAAATTCCCTGAAGGGAAAGGGATCTTACCTTTAAGCTACAACTCAACTGTCACATTGCAGGCATTCAACAGGTTGCCTGTAGGACTGGGCAGTATGAACCTGTTCCCAAGTTCAGGGTTTTCCTGATAAGATTCATTTAAAACCATGGCTGGCTAAATTTAAAAAACAAAAACTCTTTTTTTGTATGTATGGGACAGAAGAGAGCCTTGTTGCTTTTGGAAAACACCTGGGTTTAGGTCCTAGCACCCACATCAGGTGGTTTACCATCTGTAATTCCAGGTCCAGGGACCCAACCACCTATTATAGATTCCATGGACACGTGAAGCACATACAGACGCGGGCACACATACACTCTAGTATCTGTTGACTCACAGATTCAGTTACCTGTGGCAGGAAACTTGTGACATCAGGGTCTTTGAATTCCAGAGTTCGCTAAAGGGAACCTAAGGCTAGGAAAAGCACCTACCAGCAAATACTGCAGAGCGACTTTGAGTGTCCAGGCTCAGGATGTCCCTTCGCTCTTGGACTTGTCTCAAATGTGCTCGTTCTCATTGCCCAGGAACACTGATTTCAGACATCTAATTTTGCTCTAGATAGAAACAGGAAATGTAACCCAAAGGGCTGCCACATGTCTAGTTCCTTTACTTTGACTTAATAAAGATTAGGTTCTGCACTTCCTAAGTAGCCACTTGAGAGTTTTTTTCATAGCAGTTTATTTACATCTCAAAGAACTTCTGACCTGTTTTTTTCTGTCTAGACAGGGTTTCTCTGTGTAGCCCTGGCTGTCCCTGAACTCACTCTGCAGACCTTGCTGGCCTTGAACTCACAGAGATCCACCTGTCTCTGCCTCCCTAGTGCTGGGATTAAAAAGGCATGCACCACCACTGTCCAGCTAATATGACATTGTGCCCAAGTGTCCCAAGATTCTAACATCTAGAAAAGCACAGGGTTTGAGCTTTAATAGATGGCAGGGACAGGACCCTGACCAGGATGAGGATTCTGCAGCCTGGACTTGCCTTCTCCCAGACAGGATGGGAGTTGAGGCTGTGTTGCAAATTCCTTGTCCCATTGCTGAATTTCAGTATCAAACTTTTGATTGGAGAGATGGCTCATCAGTTAAAAGTACTGGCTGCTCTCTCAGAGGATCCAGGTTCAATTCTCAGCACTCATGGCAGCTTGCAATTGTAAATCCACTCTCAGAGAATCTGACACCCTCTTCTGGCACCAGATATGTAGTGCAAAGACAAACGGGCAAAATGGATGTATGTATACATATGGGTGTTTTATATCTATATATGTATGTGTATAGGTGTGTGTGTATATGTGTGTATATGCAGTCTAGGGAGCTGAGACATGGCTCAGTGGTTAAAAGTTTATGTTGCTTAACAGGCGGCTCACAACCTCATCACTCCAGCTTCAGGGGCTCCATTGCCCTCTTCTGGCCTGCACAGGAAACTAGACCCACATGTGCAGACACACAAATAATTAAAAGTAAGAAAAGAAGTGGGCTGGGACTGTAACTTAGTTAATAATAGTGTTTTCCTAACAACCCTTAAACTCTGGGTTCAGTTCTCAGGCCTGCATAAAACCAGTTGTCACACAGCCTGTAATCCTGGAACTCGGGAGGCTGAAGGAGGATTGCCACAAGTTGGAGGCTAGCTTGGGCTAAAGTGTAGACTGTCTCAAAAATAAAAAGTCCAGCACATGCCTTTAATCCCAGCAGAGGCAGACAGATCTTTGAGTTCAAGATCAGCCTGGTCTACAAGGAGTACTAGGACAACTGAGGAAATACAGAGAAACCCTGTCTTGAAAAACCAAAATAAGGGGCTGGAGAGATGGCTCAGTGGTTAAGAGTACTGGCTGCTCTTCTAGAGGTCCTGAGTTCAATTCCCAGCACCCTTTAAAAAAAACAAAACAAAACAAAAATAGCAATTCTGTGGTCTGGTAGGATGGGTCAGTGGGTAAAAGAAGTTGCTACACAAGCTCTATAGCCTCACATAGTGAAAGGTGAGAACCAACTCCTGAGGGTTGTCCTCACACATGTGCCGGGGCACACATAACACACCATAAGTAAAACATACACAATAGTAAAATTTTAACTGCAATTCTGGCGATATGCAATGAGGTCAACTGAGGATCCAAAGACAGGAATATAGCTGGATTTAGGGATGAGCTGGAAGCAAGGGTTAATATCAGTAAGGGGAGGCTGAAGCTGGAAGATTATTACAAGTGGAGGCCAGCCTACACTATGTAGTGAGTTCCAGGCCAGCCTGGGCAAACTTAGCAAGATTCTGTCTCAAAAAGTAAAATAGATGCCAGGTGGTGGTGATACCTTCAGTCCTAGCACTCAGGAGGCAGAGGCAGACAGATCTCTGTGAGTTCGAGTCCAGCCTGGTCTACAGATCAAGTTCCAGGACAGCTGTTACACAGAGAAACTCTGTCTTGGAAAACAAAACACGAAACAAAAAGGTAAAATAGGGTTCATTGGTAGAACAAGGCCGAGGCCCAGAGTTCAGTCCCTAGTATCAGACAAACAGCAAAATAAAAGCCTGCCACAGGAATGCTCCTGAAACGGGAATGGCTCCTCTCTAAGTGTGGTTTCTCATCTGTCTTTCCTGTAGACCTCCATTCTGTTTGGTCGACAGATCAATTTCTACGCTGCCAGCCTCTTCAGCTTCTCCCACCACTGACTCCAGTGTCCCCTGACTGTGCACTTTTCCTCTGAGCTCTGGCCCACCAGTTAGTTTGTGCTCTGGGGACCATTCTGTCTCTTGCTGAGTTACTAAGTCTTATGCTGCTATCTTCTGATTGGCTTCCGTCTCTTCCCATAGCAGCTGACATGGATCTGTCATGAGCATGTCACCCCTCTTCTCAGTGTCCCTGCCTCTATTTCTAACTTTGCTTTCCTGGCCTTGCTGGCCCTTCAGCTCACTTGTCAGCTGGCAGCATCGTGTTTGGCAGTGCTGGAGAGGAATCCAGGGCCCTGGCACAAGCTAAATGAGTGAAATCCACCCCTGTAGGTGCTCCTGAGCCGCACACCTGCATGACTGCCTGGTGAAACCCTACTCAAACCTCACTGACACTAGAGTCAGCTTTTCCCTTCAAAGTCCACGCCCCCCCCTTCATGTATGGTAGAGGTGGGGACCTGAGGTCACAGCTAGAAGACTTCCTCCATCACTCTCCACTTTCATTTTTTGGGACAGTTTCTCACTGAACCTGGAGTGTATAGATTTAGCTAGGCTGGCTGACTAATGAGCTTCAGGGGTCCACGTGTTTCTGCCCCCAGTGTTGGTGTTTGTGCTTTCTAGGCAGGCAGTTCACTGAGGGTCATCTTCTAGCGGCCCTTGCCGCCCTTGCCTGTGCACATCAGACCCTCCTACCTACCTAGGCTTCCAGGCGCTGGGATGATAGGTATGAGGCACCGTTTTCTTCACAGTATTTCTTACTCTTTAGGATCTTCAGGCTTTCCTGTGTGTTATCTGTTACTTGTAGGCTTCTAAAATTTAAATCCCCAAGAGATAAGATTTTAGTCATTTCTTCCCCAGTACTATGTCCCAGAACTGGTTGTGGGTGTTTTGTCTACGTGTATGTATATATGTGCACCATATGGGTGGTGTTGGTTGTTTTTTGGTCTTTTGGCTCTTTTGGGGGACCCACCACCCAGCTCCCAAATCAATCACACACAGAAGCTTATTCTTAATTATAAACACCCAGCCTTAGCTTGGCTTGTTTCTAGTTAGCTTTTCTTAACTTAAATTATCCCATCTATCTTTGGCCTCTGCTTTTATCTTTCTCTATTCCTGTACACCTTTCTTTGTTTCTTACTCTGTGGTTTGCTGTGTAGCTGGGTGGCTGTCCCTGATGAACTCCTCTTCCCAGATTTCTCCTATTTCTCCTCTCTGCCTGCCAGCCCCACCTATTTCTCTCTCCTCCCTCAATATTGGCCATTCAGCTCTTTATTAGACCATCAGGCGTTTTAGACAGGCACAGTAACACAGCTTCACAGAGTTAAACAAATGCAACATAAACAAAAATAACACACCTTAAAATAATATTCTACTACACATGGGTGCCTGGTGCCTATAGATGTCAGAAGACTGCAACAAGCCTCCTAAACTGGAGCTACAGATGGTTGTTAGCTGCCATCTGGGTGCCGAGAATTGAACCTGGGTCCCCTGGAAGAGCAAGTGTTCTTAACTACCCAGCCATCTCTCCGGCCCCCTCAATATTATTTTTTTTCTAAAGTGATTAACATCTGTGAGAATCATTTTCCTTCTCTTCGCCCTCTCTTTCCTTCCCCAAAATGAAAAGACTAGAAATGACTAATACGTGCTTGGCAGCCTCAGGAAAAGCAAGGAATATGGAAGAGGGGATCCCAAAGCAGCTTGTAGTGAGGTAGCTCTCAGGCCAGCCTGTATGAGCATTTCCAGATGTTTTCCCACTGGGTGGGAGGCAGGATGAAAGATGCAATCTTTCTTGTTCTTTTTTGTTTTCTTTAGACAGGATTTTATGTATCTCAGGCTGACCTTGAACTTGATTGTGTAGCTAAAGATACACACACACCCTTCTTCTTAGGACTGATCTTTCTCTGTAATAGTTTGTAACACAGGACAGCCTTGAACTTGGATCCTGTGCCTCAGCTTCCAATTTTTGTTTTGTTTTGTTTTTCAAGACAGGGTTTCTCTGTGAAACAGTCCTGGCTGTCCTAGAACTCACTTTGTAGATCAGGCTGGCCTGGAACTTACTGAGATTCGCCTGCCTCTGCCTCCTGAGTGCTGGGATTAAAGGCGTGGGCCACCACCGCCGACTCAGCCTCCAATTATTATAGTTTCCATTTCCAGACTACGATCTTGGTGTTTTCCTTATGTGACAACCATAAATGTAACACCAGTCATGGCGGTGTATACCTGTGATCTCAATACTCAGGAGGCAGAGGTAGGTGGATCTCTGTGAGTTTCAGGTCAACTAGTCTAC
>LZPO01034124.1:1002868-1027160 GCA_001675575.1 Neotoma lepida
TGGCCTTGAGCTCATAGAGATCCACCTGCTTCTGGCTCCTGAGTGCTGGGATTAAAGATCTCCACTACCACTGCTTGTCTAAATTTTAGCTTTTAATAAGGTTGCAAAAATAATGAATTCCCATGTAGTCTTTACCCAGTTTCCTCTATTGTAAGTGTCTTAGTTAGGGTTACTATTGCTGTGATAAACACCATGACCAAAAGCAACTTGGAGAGGAAAGCATGTATCTTACAGTCCATTGAGGGAAGCCAGGGCAGGAACTGAAGCAGAGGCTGTGCAGGAAAGAGGNTTACTGCTCTGCTTAGCCTGCTTTCTTCTATTACTCAGGGCCGCCTGCCCAAGGGTGGCACTGTCCACAGTGAGCTGGGTCCTCCCACATCAGTCACTAATCAAGAAAATGCCCTGCAGGCTTGTCCACAGTATGAGCTGATGGAGCTCTTCAGNTGAGAGTTCTCCATGCCTCTCCTCCCAGACATGTCTAGGTTTGTGTCAATTTGACAAAAACAACCAGTACAATGACATCCTATGAAACTGTGATCCCTTTGTCAAAGCTGAAAGATTAATATTTGTCTATTAACTGAACTCCAGACTTTATATTGATAGCAGCCTTTTTCCTGTGCTATAATCGTTCCAGGACACCACGTTATATTTAAACCTATGTTAGTTTTTCATTACTCATGAGCATAGATCATAATTCGTGGTGGACTACACTCAGACTTCAGCCCTTTGTTCCTTCTGTTCCGTATTAGTTAGCTTTGCCGCTTCCACCTCTACTGAATTCCTTCCTTCCTTGTTTGCTTGCTTTTTTTTTTTTGCTTCAGGCTTCAGAGTGTTGCTTTTTGCATGTAACCAGAATCAACTTTCCTGTTGCTGAGCCAGATGACCAATGACTTCCTAGAATGTTGTGTTTCAAAGCCCGAAAAGAAACAACATTTTAATATTGTCAGTTAGAAAAGGAAAACCTGGAATACATTCCAAGATTTTCTAAATTTGTTGTGCAAATGATTCTGAGGAAGGCTATAGAACTGCCCACTTGAGCCAGGTATGATGGGGCATGCCTGTAATCCCAACACTCAGGATGCTGAGGCAGTAGGATTGTTGGAAGTTCAAGGCCAGCTACATAATACCAGGCTAGCCAGGCTACATAATAAAACTGCCCCAATTTCCAAAATAAATAAACTATAGTATTCAGTAAGAATACTCTGCCTGGCATGATAGCAAACAACTTTAATCCCAGAGCTTGGGAGGCAGAAGCAGGCAAATCTCTGTGAGTTTGAGGTCAGCCTGGTCTACAGATTGAATTCCTGGACAGCCAGGGCTACACAGAGAAACCCTGTCTCAAAAAAGAAAACAAAACAACAATGGCAACAAAAAAAACTACATACAGAAAACAAAAACTCCATTTGGGGAAATTTTAGAAATCATTTTAGACCTAGTACCAGCCCAGCCTGCCTTCAGAAGCTGGGTGCATGCTCCCAGAAGAGGTACTGGGTAGTTAAAGCCGAGGAAAGAAGAGGAGGGAGGGAGGCAGTGCTTCCCTGGACAGTTGTCCCCCACCTTTTCCTGGTAGAGTGAGCTGCTTTAGAGATTGGGTGAGGCGTGGAGGGGAGAGGAGAGTCCCTAGAAGCTCAGGTTGGCTAGTGTGGTGCGTGCAATGGCATCCGACAAGGAGGTCTAGCCTCAAACAGTGTAGACAAGAAGGACCAGCATCCAAGGTTGTCCTCTGCCACCACATGCGTGCACTCACACACATGAACACACACATGCTAATATACAGAGAGGGAGAGTCAGGGACACAGAGAGAGAGGAGAGAGAGCAACAAACGAACAGCAGAAGCAAACAAATTTAAGAAAACATTAAGAAACAAAAACCAACGGAGGCACTGAAGCAATAGGCCTATGATCCCAATACTTCATGTTGAGGCAAGAGGATCAGGGCGAAGTTCAAGGCCACCTTCATATCCATAACTGACTCAGGGCAAGCCTGTGAACTATGTGAGACGCTGACCCAAAAAATGATAATAATAAAAGTAACAATAAGGTATTTTCTTTTTTCCTCTTTAAAAAAATGTCATTAATCTTTGAAAATTTCATACAGATGTGTTTTGATCACATTCACCCCTCTTTTCTCTCTAACATCTCCCACACTCACCCCCCCACCTTCCCATCTCCAACTTCATGTCTTTTTTTTTGTTGTTTTTTTAAATAATAACCCGCCAAGTCCAATTTGTGCTNCTCATATGCTCCTGGGTGGGGTGTGGGAGCATCCACTGAAGTGTGATTGACCTACAAAGGGCTACACCCTTAAAGGAAACTGCCTCTCCCTTCCCCAGAAGCCATTAGCTGTCCATAGCTCCTCAGGTAGGAGGGGGTATCATGACCCTTTTCTTCTCTGTGCTGGAACATTAACTGATCTGAGGTTTACGTATTGATTTCCTGGTCATTGTCAGCATGAATCACCTGTAAGGCACTTTGGGTAAGTAAGCCAACCGTGGTGACACAGGTATTTAATCCCAGCACTTTGGAGGCAGAGGCAGGAAAATTGTGAGTTTGAGGCCAGCCTGGGCTTCACAGTGAGTTCCAGGCCAGTTTAGCTACATAGTGGGAATGGTCTTAAAAAAAGAAAGAAAGAAAAGAAAGGAAATGTAAATTTTTGTAAGTGGCAAGCCATCAGGTGTGTGTCTGTAAGTGTGTGGCGTTCTTTTTTCTCATCTCTAAGTCTGACTGCTCTTTCCTTGATTCCAACTTATATTTGGCCTGCTGCCCAGTTAGGGCAGGTACAAGCTGACTGTGGTAACCCAGTCANGTGCTACCCAGTTAGGGCAGTACAACACACGCTCTTTCTCCCTCTGCTCTCTCTTACTGTTTTCATTTCTTGGCATTGTTACATTATGGTAAGTCTGTTTCCTGAAAGGGCAGCAGTTTAAGTCTACTGTGANAAGGCTTTTTATTTTCTCCATTGTCATGTACTAAACTTAAACCATTCAGTTTTAGTTTACATAGAAAAATTATTGTAAACTTTGATCTAATATCTGTCTTAAAGTTTTTGAATGAGGGGCTGGAGAGGTGGCTCAGAGGTTAAGAACACTGACTGTTCTTCCAGAGGTCCTGAGTTCAATTCCCAGCAACCACATGGTGGCTCACAACCATCTGTAATGAGNTCTGGCGCCCTCTTCTGTATACATAATAAATAAATCTTTAAAAAAAAATTATTAAAAAAAAAAGTTTTTGAATGAAATTAACCCCTTATCTCTTTCCCCTGATTTGAAGATTCTTGTTACAGTTTTAAAGACTAGCAGCCCTGAAAAGGATTACTTATTTTTATTCTAGGATAAGAATTTTCTTGGAAGCATTTAGGGTAAGAGTTTCTTAGAAGTTTTATGCTGTAAAAATGATCTGAAGCCAAGTAGGTTGGTAAGCAGCTTAGTTTTGTAAGTCTGAGGACTCTGCTGGTTCAGGTACGGTGTTTACTGTGAGGAGTTCTGGGTGGATCCCCACCCCTCTTCAGTGCTAGAGATGAAAGCCAGGGCCCTCACTACATGCTGTGCAAGAGCTCCTTACCTGTTGGCTAAAGTCCCATCCAGAGCTGGGTTCTGAGGTGTTCTTGTGGGTCTTAGGAGGGCTTTTCACACTGTCATCCTGTTTTAGGTCAGTAGGGACTGAGGCAGCGTTTGGTTGTGAGTGTCCTTTTTGAGCAGTAGAAATCAGTTACCTGTCTCCATCACCAAGCTGAACGACAACATGTGTGAGTCTGAGAGTGAATGATAAAGGTTTATTGGCATAACTTAGGGGATGTGCTTCCCTAGATGGATTTACCAGTGAGGGTGGGCTTTGGAATGAAAGCCATCCTCAGATGGAAAAATGAAACCCATAGGTGCTTACATCACCAGTCATGACGCAAAAGGTAAAATTTATACCAAATACATTAGTTACAAATAATTTGTAACTGATATGAGAAAAATGACAGAAAACTCAAAACAAAATAAACTCAACATTAGACATCTGGATGCAGTATACAATTTTAATTAATTTTATTTTTGTCACTTGTAGACAGACTGGCCTTGAACTTGCTATGTAGCTGAACTCCTGATTCTCCTTTCTCATCTCCCAAGTGCTGCAATTACAGACCTGCACCACCACACTTAGTTAATATAGGCATCAAATTCAGGGCTTCATGCAAGGTAGGCAATCACTCTATCAAATGAAATATATTCCCAACTCACAAAATGGTTCTTTTAATATTTGCTAGGCCAATTTTTCTTGCTCTAACTCCTAAGCAGAGTTTTATTTTATATATGTTTAAACATATTTCCTTTGTCTTCATATCTGGTTTCATACATTTTTGTGTGTGTCTGTTTTCTTGAAGAAGGGTAACTTGTTATCTCTACTCTGGCCTGTAAGACCAATTGCTAAACGGTCTTATTAATAAAAAACCCAGAGCCAGATATTGGGCGAAAGCTGAAAGGTCAGAGAAGCAGAAAGAAGCCAGCCACATTCTTACCAATAGGAAATCCTCAGCCCAAGAGAGAGCTACTTCCTGTATACTCACACCTATATCCTTTCTGTGCCTGCCATCTTACTTCCTATCTCCGCCCAGCTACATCACTTCCTCTTTCCACCCTGCTCTTTCGCTTCCTGTCTGTCTGTATAGACCTCCAGATCTCTATGGTTAACTAGTGCTGGGATTAAAGGCACGTGCTACCGCTGCCTGGCCTCTATGTTTACTGTAGTGGCTGGTTTTTTCCTCTGATCTCCAGGCAAGCTTTCTTTATTAGAGCATAAATAAAATATCACCACGTTGGCCGTAAACATAAACTCGAGGCACTGTGAAGTAATGGGAAAAGTGTGAGGGTGGAAATTGGACTTAACTTGAGTTATAGCAGAGGATCAAGTATGAGGCCGACACCTTGTTAGAGGCAAGCTTAGGTGATGGGGATGGTTCTAGAACCACTTTGAGCGTAACTCTACTTTGCTGGAGTTTAGGTAGCCCAGAACAGCTGTCTGTGTGGACAAGTCCCCCTTTGGAAGAGCTTCAGTGGTCATCCTTTGTTGTTTCTTTTTTTAAAGAGGTTTATTGAGGCTGGCCTGGAACTTACCGTGCAGCCCAAGCTGGCCTCCAACTTACAGCNGTCGTCTTGTCTCAGCCTCTTAAGTGCTGAGATCATGAGTGTGAGCTACTATGCTCTGCTNTTCTTTCAGGACTCTCACATAAGGGCTGGTAAGATAGTTCAGCAGGTAAAGGTGCTTGCCACCAAGCTTGACCTTAGTTTGATCCTGGAACCCACACAGTGGGAGAGAACCCTCTGACCACAAATTTGCTGTGTGCACCCTCTCCCCCTGCTCTCNGCCACAAAATAAATAAATAAAAGCATTATAAAATGTAGAGGAAAAAAAATTATAAAGGAGCATAAAACGTGGTAAATTTTTACTAAAATGGCATATTTCATTACAAAAATAAGTTGTAAGGATATCAATGACAGCAAAAGATAAAGTCACGTGAGGTAGCTCCCCAAACTGCTCGGACACATGTGCTGCTTCGATGTCTGAGATGGAAGGGGAGGTCCTGTAAATGTGGACCAGAGGCTCTGAAGCCCTCTTCTCTGTTAGCTTTGCTTGGGCTGTTAAAGTAGTGAGGGAGGTTTGTAGCTCACTAGTAGAGTGCCTTCCTGGTGTGCATAAGGCCCTGGGGTCCGTCTCCAGCACCATACAAACACCAAACAGTAACGGGGGAGACATTTTACAGTAAATCCTGTGTCAACTTGTTAACTTTCCCCTTACAAAAGTTCCATTTCAGTAAATGTAGAGCCCCAAAGGTCTCTTTCTGACCACTACAGTGCTCACCTGTTTAGTTAGACACTTTTGGTTCTGAGTTTGTCTCTTAAATCAGTTCTTGTTGTTAGAGCATCTTGTTTTTCAAAGTGCAGATCAGTTCATATCTTTTGTTGTTGTTGTTGTTTTTCAAGACAGAGTTTCTCTGTGTAATAGTCCTGGCTGTACTGGAACTCACAGAGATCTGCCTGCCTCTGCCTCCCAAGTGATGGGATTAAAGGCGTGCGCCANTGTGCCCAGCTTGAGAGTTCAGATCTTTGATTTGATTTTTGATTTTGAGGTAAGGTCTCTTTGTAGCCCTGGCTGTCCCGGAACTCACTGTGTAGACCAGGCTGGCCTTAAATTCCAGAGGTCTGCCTGTGTCTCTGCCTTGAGATTAAAGTTGTGTGCCATTGTGCCTGGCTTGAGAGTTCATATCCTTAAACCCCTGGGCAGCAAGGCTTGGAGTTTAGCACAGTGCTCACAGGAGACTGTGAGTGTGGAGATGCAGGGCCTGCGTAAGCTCCTCATAGAGCACCTNGAACATGGGTAAGAAAAACTGGGATGTAATTTAAGGACAGAGTGCTTGGTTGACATGCACAAGGCCCTGAGTTCCATCCCTAGTGCTTCAAAAGAAAGAGTGAAAGAAAAAAAAATGCCCCTAAGAATAGGAGAAAATATTGGTTTACTTCATTTAATAGTACTGTGCCTTTAAAAAATTGATATTTTTTTGAGAGTAAAGTACGGCTGTGCTCAGGAAGGATAATGTGTCTTCTAAATATTGTATGGCCTTGCCCTCTTGGCTTTTTTGCTGGCGGAGTCAGATAATTAGCAGTACTCTACTTGAACTGAGCCTTTATCTGATGGTAGATAATACGTTAGAGTCAGGTTTTCTGCTCTGAGATATTGATAGACTGTAAGAGGGTTTGTAATGGAGGCAGGGAGTTGAACTGATTTCCCAAGAGAACTGTGGTCTTTGTTAGAAAGATAACAGCGATGGCTAATATATTAGTTATGAGCCGACAAAATGATACCCAGACAGACATGACATTTTACTTTCCATTTATCAGCATCTTTCCTTTTTTTTGTTTGGTGGCACCAGGCATGAACCTCAGGACCTTTGTGAGCAGCAAAGCTCCCATCACTGTTTTCTATTCCACATCCCCAGCACGCTCCCTGCTCTCCTTTTGGAGACAGGGGTCTCTAAAAACAACTAGCTATTCTTAAACTCTTAACCCTCCTGCCTTAGCTCGTGGCTGGGATGATGATGCTTTTCATTTCCGGACTAGCTGATAGGCAGCAGGAGTCATTGTGTTAGTTCTGTCAAGAGAGAAGCAGTTANGGCCACCCAGATTGCTCAGCCGCTAAGGGCACTTGCTATAAAGCCTGATGACTTGAGTTCAATCCCTAGAAGCTACACAGTGGAAGGAGAGAACTAACTCCAGTAAAGTGTCCTCTGACCTCCATGCACATGCTGTGGTGTGCACACCAATTTAATAAATAAGTGTAAAAAGTTTTTAAGAAAATAGTGATTGCTTTTATTAGAATAATAGCAGGAAATGTTCAGAGAAAGAAAAATTTGTATTTAGATATACTATGATACATTTAGAAGCTGTGCCTGGTGTTTTACACCTTTAGTCCCAACACTTGGGAGACAGAGCAGGCAGATCTCTGTGAGTTCAAGGCCAACCTGGTCTGCATAGCCAGTTCCAGGCCAGCCAGGGCTACATTGTGAGATTGTTTCAAAGAAAAGAAAAGAAAAAAGATACATTTAGGTGGGAGATGGTGCAATACCTATAATCCCAGCACTCAGGAGGCTGAGGCAGGAGGATCACAAGTTCAGGGTCAGCCTTGGCTATGTGTTCTAGGCCATTTCAGGCCAAGTAGCAAATCTCTGTCTTAACAAAAAACCAAACAGAGCCAGACTTTGTGGCACAAGTCTGTATTTCCAACTCTCAGGAGGCAGAGGAGGGAGGCTTAGGAGTNGAGGGCCAGAGAGATGGCTCAGTAGGTAAAAGTGCTGCTTCCGGTGACCTGAGTTTGATCCCCGGAACTCATATTTGGAAGGAGAGCTGACTCCTGCATGCATGCAGATTGTCCTCTGATGTCACACACATGCTCCATGACACAAGATGCCCCCCACCTATACACACGAAATACATAAATNTATGAACATTAGTTTTGTGGTGGCACATGCCTTGAATTCCAGTACTTGGGAGGCAGAGGTAGATGGATCTCTGAGTTTGAGGCCAGCCAGGGTCACATAGACACTGTCACCAAAAATAAATAAATAAAAGGCCATTCTTTGCTACAGTTTGTTTATATATGTATGGCTGTTTTGTCTATATATATGTGTGTGCCAGTGTCTGAGAAGGCCAGACACTGTAACTGTAGTTGGTTTTGAACTGCCATGTGGGTGCTGGGAATCGGCCCCTGGTCCTCTGGAAGAGCAGCAAGTACTCTANCCACTGAGCCATCTTTCCATCCCTTTCAGCTACATACTGAGTTCACAGCTGGCCTGGGCTACATGAGACCTTGTCTCAAAAGCAACAACAAAACAAAACAAAAGAGATACACACTTAGGAATACATTGAGATATGTGTTGTACTTAAGCAGGAAGAGATGAGGTAGACTTGGTGCTTTCTCTGAGCAGTTACCTTCTGGCTGCCCGTAATTCCATGAGTTCTGCCACTGATGGCAGCTTTCTTGGTTGTAAAGGGCTTTTTGTAACATTCATTATTGATGAAGGTCGGGAATTGTTGTTTGGTTTTACATTACTGCCATGCTAATGGACGCATAATGAGTCTGAGAGTTCCCACAGGAGTGGATCGGAGGAGCCTCTTTTGGTCAAGCAGGGTTTGGGAGTTGGGAAAAGGATNCATATGAGGAACGGCACTAAGGGGAGGCATGTTTGGAAGCTAAATAACAACACTATTGGGTCTGAGGTGCATGTAGATCCAGCCGAGTGCATGTGTTGCTTCTGTGAGGTCCTAGGTTCCATACTCATCACAGCTAAAAAAATTCTATTTTTAGCACTGCAAAAATTTACCACTGGAGATTTTCAGGAACTTAGTTGTCCCAGGTTTCTTTAGGTTCAACCTAATTATAAGCAAACTGGTTATTTGAATACCTGCATAGCAGTTTGGTTAAGAAGAAAAGAGGGACTCTTTACAATTAACATAAGTGCTGGTGAGGTTATACAACATTGTGAATGTATTAGAATCCATTGAACCGTATACTTAAAATGATGAATTTTATGTTATATGGATTTATAAGCCACTATGAATCTGAATTCTTAGAAAGAAATTAAAAGCTAGTGAGATGGCTCCATGGGGAAAAGTGCTGTCAAGCTTGATGACTTGAGTTTGATCTGACTGTCATATGAAGGCTCATCTGTGCACGTGGGCAAGCACACAAATGCACACACATACACACACTGTGATAAGACATTTTTTTTTTTTAGAGACAGAGTTTCTCTGTGTAGCTTTGGAGCCTGTCCTGGAACTCACTCTGTAGACCAGGCTGGCCTCNAACTCACAGAGATCCGCCTGCCTCTGCCTCCCGAGTGGTGGGATTAAAGGCATGCACCACCACCGCCTGGNAAGACATTTTTAAGTGAATTAAAAACATTAAAAGAATATCAGTTTATGATAGTATTTCCATATGCCTTGCCCTTTGTTTGAGACATGTGCAAAATTCAGACATTCCACTAATTCTTTTCACGTAATTCAAATTTCCTAGCCTCTAGTGAGTGTTGTGTTACAGGTGCAGATAAGGGTCTGCAGAGTGCCCACTGAGATTTTCAGCTNCTTTTTCCTGGAACAACCTATTGGACCAGAGTCCCGGGTTTGTAATAGAAATAGTTCACTCAGAGAGGGAGAAGGCGTGCCTCAGGGCACACATGAGCTGGGGAGCTCTCCTCATGCTGTCAGTGTACCTTCCTAATGAGGTGGTGGTGGTTGTTTGTTTTGAGACAGGGTCTCTTTCTAGCCCTGGCTGTCCTGGAACTTGCTATATAGACTAGGCTGGCCTCAAACTCACAAAGACCCTCCTGGCTTTGCNTCCTGGGTACTGGGATTAAAGGGGCACCACCACGCCTGGCCCAAGTGAGTCTTAATATCTTATAGCATAAATGTCAGAGTCAGGCTGTCAATTTCTGTAAGAAAAAGCCTACTGGGATTGTCTGTTTAAAACTATATTATAATAATAACTTCATTGGGGAATAATTAACATTTTTATTTTACTTATTTTTGAGACAGGGTTTCTCAGTATAGCCCTGGCTGCCCTAGAACTTGCTCTGTACATCAGGCTAGCCTTGAACTCAGAGATCCACTGTCTCTGTCTTCTGAGTGTTGAGATTAAAGGTGTGTCTCATCACTTTGCTCAGTCATCTAGCTGGCCTAGAGTGAGGTTTAAAGCAGAGCTCTGGTTATACTTTTCACCTTCGAGATTTCAGTGACTAACCATTTGCTATGGAATCAAGTCCCTATTTCTAGTCTGTCAGCCATGACTGAACTTNCTACTCCCCATGGACACAGTGCAGAGTAAACAGTTTGTTCGGCCCTGCCTGCCTTTTTATAGCTTTGTGCTTTGGCTGATTTGCATCTTCCTGATGGCCTTCGCTGCCAGAATTGCATGATTTTTCTGCCATCACCCTGCNTTCTCACGTCTGAACCGTTTTCCTCTGAACTCTCACCAGCACTTGGTTCCTGGCAGTGTTTCTGTGCTAAGTGACAGACCTGAGAGTGCAAGATCTTGTTTGCCCTTCTTTGCTGTTTTAATTGACTGTATATGATGCACAGTGGGACTGTCAAATTCTACCTTTGTAGCCAGGCGGTGGTGGCACATGCCTTTAACCCCAGCACTCAGGATGCAGAGGCAGGTGAATCTCTGTGAGTTTGAGANCAGCCTGATCTACAGAGTGAGTTCCAGGACAGCCAGAGCTATATAGAGAAACCCTGTCGCGAAAAACAAAACAAAACAAAAACTCTCCCTTTTAGCAGATATGGTGGCGCAGGTCTGTGACGCCAGTACTCAGGAGGCTGAAGCAGGACATTAAGAAAGCTTTTTGACTGTGGAAGGAAAGGAAAGGTGTGATCATAATATATTTTATGGGAAATTGTTTTTCAATTAAAAATTTAAACANACAAAAAAGCCAAAATGTGTTTGGGGTTGGAGGAGAAGCCTGGGTAGAAATACACCCTTTTCAGAAAAGGAAAAAAGAAAAACTCCTCATTTACCCTCAGATGAGTGTATTCTATTTAGAAACTATATAGGTTGAGACCAGTGGTTACTCCTGAAACTTGATGTTAGCCAAGGGTTGTTTTTCCTAGGTTGNCACAGTTTTTAATATTAATAAGTCTGTTTGTGGATTCTCCTTCTTCTTTTTTAGGGCACTGTCTTTAGTCTTGAGTCTGAGGAGGAAGAATACCCTGGAATCATTGCAGAAGATAGTAATGACATTTATATCCTGCCCAGTGACAACTCGGGACAAGTCAGTCCCCCAGAGTCTCCAACGGTGACAACATCTTGGCAGTCTGAGAGCCTACCTGTCTCGCTGTCTGCTAGCCAGAGTTGGCACACAGAAAGCCTCCCGGTGTCCCTTGGGCCTGAGTCCTGGCAGCAGATCGCCATGGATCCTGAAGAAGTGAAAAGCTTGGACAGCAGCGGGGCTGGGGAGAAGAGTGAGAACAACTCTTCTAACTCCGACATTGTGCACGTGGAGAAGGAAGAGGTACCAGAGGAGGCATTCCCAGGAGCCGCTGCTCCCATGCTCCCACAGACCACTACCAAGGAAGCCACAGAAATGAGAGCTGAGAAAGCCAGCCCCACTCCATCTGTGTTTGTGGAGTTTGGTGAGGAGGAGCTGGAAGCAGCCGCAGTGAGACCTGCTGCCTTGGAGGGGGCGGAGCGGGCTGTCCAGCTGAGTGCAGAGGGGGCTGGGAGCAGGAAAGAGAGCCACACTGGGGAGGCCACTGCTGCTGAGGCAGCCAAGGGTGCCATGGCTGCTGAGGGCAAGGCTGTATTGCTATTTGGAGGGGCTGCTGCAGTGGCCATCCTAGCAGTGGCGGTTGGAGTTGCATTGGCTCTAAGGAAGAAGTAACAGCTTTTTCAGAGGAGAAAGAAGACAAAAGGACCTATAGCTTTAGTTGTATTCACTGGTACTTAGACCGCCAGCAGCTGACTGGACATTACAGGATACTGGGGGAATTGGGNTTTCTGTTCAGCATGGCAGTGGCTTGAGATAGTGTTCCCATTGGCATGTTTGTCATCCCAAGGGTCTTGGCTAGATTCCGAAGGGTAAGAGTGAAGTTCCNATCTAGAACAGGCCTGTCAACATGGGCACCCTTGACCTTTCAGTAATTCTCTGTAGGAGNCTGCCTTGTGCTTTACATAATGATCGGTAACATCCCTGGCTTCTACCCACTAGATGCCAGTGGCACCCCACTCCTAGTGAGGGCAGCCAAAAATGTCTCCTACATTGCCAAATGTGGACGAAGTCATCCCCTGTTTAGGGCCATTGCTTTAAGGGATAGGGTTCAATTAAGAGAATCTGGGGGAGGAAGCCACAGCTGAGGACAGCCAGCTGTTCATCCTGTTGCAGTTTCTCATAACAGGTGAACTTGCTATACGCTGCAGCTGTTTTTATTCTGGTTCCCCATTCTGTAGCGTGAGGTGCTCTCCTACATTGCACCACCTCTCAGGTACTGCAGCAGTGTGTCTCACCCTGTACCCCTTTCATACCCAACAAACACCCAAAGCTTCCCATGGCGCCATCTTTCAAAGATGCTGCCTTTTGGAACCTTTTAAAAGATGAATAAATACCCAGGCCAGGTTTGGTGGCACCATCTNTAATCCCAGCATTTAGGAAGTAGAGGCAAGGAGATTATCATGAGTTAAAAGCTAGCCTACTGTACATACTGAGTTTGAGACCAGCCAGGACTGCATGGTGAAACCTTGTCCCAAGAAAAGAGATAAATANGTTGAAGCTGTGTAGGAGACTTAGGGTCCTCTGATTGCCAGTGCAGGTTTCAGGCTGCAGTCATTGTTCTTAGAGGCAAGAAGGTCCACACAACCTGTCAAGGTCTGTTTGACTTCCTACACGTGGTAGCCAGCCACCCCACGTGCCCATGAGCTAGCAGTGACACCTCTGATGACATGTACATCATCTAGGACCCTGGGTTAGTGTTTCCCAGTACCTGACCTTGGTCATTGGGACATCATCAGCTTCTCTGTGGGTCCCCTGCCATGTAGGAAGCAGGTCAGCCCTTGACTTACAGAACCAGGTGGATCATAACCTTATTCAATGTAAACCATTGAATAAATGATAAAATCTTATCATTTAATATTAGGTATCACTTAATGAAAAGTGGGACAGAAACTTGAATTTAAGACTGAGACTGCTGCTTAGGTGCTGGCTTGGTCTTCAGAGTTCAAGAGGAGACCTCTTGGCCTGAACTTTTATCAACCCAATGCCAGGGTGACAGTCCAAGAGGACCCCGTGCACTCAACTCTGTAGCTAGTGGGACTCAGCAGGATCTTGTATCACTTGGCTGACCCCATCCCTCAAGGAGGGGTGGAACCTGCCCCTTTAATGCCTGCGGGCCACAGTGCTACCTACAAGGCACATGTGCTTGGTAAGAAGTCTTCTCAGATTTAACTAGGTCATGTAACATTACTTCTTAGATCCTGAAATTTATAATAAAAATACTTTTAACTACTCTGATCACCAAGAGCTGATGTTTTAAATGTGCTTGATTTTTAAAAATTATTTTTTAAAGAAACTATCCTTAAAAAAGTTTTTGAAAGAGTTGATCAAGAAGAGATTTGAGCATGTTTGTGTGTTCTGTCATGTGTCACACTATGATGCCCTGTTGTGAGTTTGTGTCCCATGTAAGGAGTAATGGTTGTAAGCGCTCTAGTGTAGCTGGAGGTGATGGGAGTAGTTTCCTCAGTCCTCACAGGTGATGTGGTTCTATATTCTGTCTCACGGGTCACAGAGACTGGTGGGTCACTTTGATTTTTTTTTTTTTAAGATTTTCTTCCAGTGTTAACCCTGTGGAACTTTGGATTCTCACATTTAAGGGCTAATAGCCATGTTCAGACCGGAGTGGCTGAGAAGTCTGTTGTAGGATATTTGTCAGTGTTCTCCACCGAGGCAGGAACAGGAAAGGCATGTGGTACTGAGCTAAGTGCTTGTTGCTTTACTTTANCACCCACCAACACTAACCTCATTTGCCCAAGTGTATTTTTCTAGGTGATGCTAAGTAGATAACTTTCCCTTAGTTCTCTCCACATGGAATCTTATTCCTGGGAGGTAAGTATGTGGGATTTCATTGCCCATTGCTTGGCAGTGGGACAGAGTAGCCACCACAAGGGTGGTTCTGTCACTGCAGTTACTAGGATTGCCATTTCTTTAAACAGATAAAAATAAATAGGCAGTCTCCCTATGTAGCCTAGGCTGGCCTTGAATTTGTAGTCTAGCCTCAGGACTGAGNTTACAAAGCCTGAGTCACCACACCTGGTCTTGCTATTACATTAAAATTAGTTCTCAAGTCCATGTTCTTCTGGGGGACTGACAGTAGGCTGTTCTTGCCCCCAGACTAAAGATTCAGAATACATTCAACTTGATTAGGGAACACACAGCATCAGACTCCAGGCACCACAGCATCCTCTGTTCTTTGTGAACTAGAGGAAAGAAGGTTGTACTAGTGATTGTCACTTGTGTGTGAGCACTTTGTGCTGGGACTGTGCTGCATACTAGTCAAGAACTTGATCATACTAGGCAAGNGCTCCATCCCTCCTACCTTGACCCTTCGTAGAATTCTTAACTGCCCCACTCAGTGAAATGATTGATGCTCACTTAGGCAAGAGCCAGGAAGGTGTTCCTGACAAATACACCAGATCTAAATACCAACTTAATCTTCTGTACTGAACTGACAAATCTGAGTCCAGAGTGCCTTAGCAGGAGGGATTTGCATGATCACTGCCTTCTAGAAGATGGTCTGTATCAGTGGTTCTCAATTTCTGTGGGTCAATACCCCTTCCTTGGGGGCGGGTCACATATCAGATGTCCTGCATATCAGGTATTCACATTACAGTTCATAGCAGTAGTAAAATTACAGTTATGAAGTTATGCGATTAGGGGGTCGCCACACCATAACTTGAGGAACTGTATTAGAGTCGAAGCATTAGGTAGGCTGAGAACCACTGCCCTAGATTAATATGCCCATCTGGCCTGGTTCATGTATACCTCACCCAAAGCATCCCTGGCCCCTCTTCCCTGTGTTCCAGTCTCTTCACCTATCATTTGTCCTAGGGAGAGTGAAGTTCTCAGAGCCTGGTCCTTTGGCCACAGCTGCCATTGCTTGTCTTAGCCTCTGTGCTAAGGCCCTCAGTCAGAGAATACAGTGCCTGCTCTGCCTTTTGCTNTAAAGGTGAGATGTGGGCATTTGACCTTTTAAGAGCTACTTTCTAGCTAAGAAAAAGTCCTTTTCTTTCTCTTATTTTAGGTCTTCATGAGTTCTATATGAGCTCTCTGCTCATTAGTATGATCAGCCTTGGCGCCTCTCTCTCTCTCTCTCTCTCTCTCACACACACACACACACACACACACAAATCTTTTAGCAACAGTACAGCACTGAGAACCTCCATTTGTGAGATGGCTGTGGCGTGCCATGGTAGTATACCTTCTGAGTTTTGTGTGGGTCATTGCCTCCTTTTGCTGATATTGATTGAGCACTTAATACATGCCAGAGGCTAGAGGGTTTTATGGCTCCTTCAGGTCATAGGAGCTGCTCGCTCATATCTAGACTTCCCACGTGACTGAGTAGGAACCTACCCAGAACTCCTGGTTTATCTAGTGGCCTATCTTATCAGAGGCAAGGCAATGAGTGAAGATTCCTGACTCTAGACCTAGTGCTTTTCCTGTGACCTTACCAGTTTTGGCAGAGTCCCTGTAAACAGTTGTGTCCGTTTACGGCACACAGCAGACTAGGGTAGCCTGTGCTCTCTCTACTTTGTATTTTTGTAAGTATTATAGAGGCTAGTCTAAGCCCTGAACTCAGGGAGTACAGAAAACTAAGGAGTACATACCCAATAACTTTGTGTTGTTGTTTGTAAGTATTATAGAGGCTAGTCTAAGCACTGAACTCGGTGAGTACAAAAAACTAAGGAGTATATACCCGATAACTTTGGATTGCACTGTTGTCCCTTTGGCCACTGGGTGAGGTGCCTCAGGGTTACCCTATGGCAGTTCTTGATTGTTGAGTAGCATTCTTTAATGCGTTGTCTCTTTGGTATAAACAAGGTTAGGCCATCTGACACAGCTGTCATCACCAAGGATGCGCTGTGACAGGTGAAGGCAGCACTTGACACATCTCTCTCCCCTTTTTGGTAGTTTTGATCTCTCTGATCTTTTTCCCTTGTGGCGGCCATCAGTTCAGAGTAGGCATATGGAGGGACATGGGACACCTAGAGGATTTTGGATTCTTGACACTCAGTCTCAGGAATGACCAGGTAGTCTTCCATCTTGTTCATCTGACAAGAGTGCTTCCCAGTGAAATCCTGCCACAGAATAGTGCTGCATCCATCAGAATCGACTCTTGTGCTTTTACAGCCATGTAACCTTTAAACAGAGTTGCATGGAGAGCTGGAAGCTGTTGGTAAAAGATGAACACATTGTCTTCTTCACACAGCCCGTCCCAACTTGGCTTGCCATGTCCCAGTTTGCCGGTTAGGGCCTTCCCATGCTCTTGTTTACACAAGGCCCCAGCCCCTCAGCTGCTTCAGTGTGGCTCAGATCAGAACTGTCTCAGGGACACTTGCAAGGCCTCGGCCCAAATCGGAGCAGCCAGCTCAGGGGGTTCACCTGTTTTNTCCTCTAAGAGGGTATTTTAGACACTGCTTCTGCAGAACTGTTCTTTGTATCTCAGAAGAACCTAGTTACTGGACATATTCCTTCAGCAAACACTGACATGAAAAGCTATTAATTTATCTATGTATATGTGTGGATGCATGCCAGTGTGTGTGTGGGAGGCAGAGGACAACTTGTGAAGTTAGTTAGTTCTCTNCTTTCACCGTGTGGGTCCCGACACTTGGTGGAAGGCACCATTACCTGTGGCGCTATCGTGCCAGCGCCACATTTTGTCATTTTGAGATGACAGGTTTGTGGAGGCCTTCCCCAGGAAGGTAAGCTACATCTTTCCTTAGTGAGGTCTAAAAAGGTCTGTCTGGTCCCTGTGTACATGGGCCATTTGTTGGCCAGCACGGAGGGGAAAGAAAAACATTTTTTTCCTGGACCTGTATTTTCCCTGCTCTTGTAATCTGTCTTCCTTCAGATTTAAAAAAGTGCCTCTCTCTCCTAACTCCTTGATTAAGCTCAGTTTGTTACTGGTTCTAGTATCTTGTAGTCCCCCCTCCCCCTAAAGTACTGGAATGGCAATTATTAACATAGCAGAGTCAGGCAGATATAGCTGTTAATGTGTTTGCCCAGAGTGCATGAAGTCCTGGATTTGATCCCAGCACCACATAAACTGGGCATGGAATACATATCTGTAATCCCAGCGCTCAGGTGCAGAAAGGAAGGCCATACCTGGCTAAGAGCTAAAGGCCAGCCTTTAATACATGAGATCCTATCTTTAAAAAAATAAAATTAGCATTGGGTGTGGTAGTATATGCCTTTAATCCTAGCACTCAGGAGGCAGAGGCAGGTGCATCTCTGAGTTTGAGGCCAGCCTGGTCTACAGAGTTAGTTCCAGGACAGCCAGGGCTGTTATACAAAAGAACTCTGTCTCCAAGGGGGGGAAAAAATGAAAATTAGTATAAGCATTTGACTCAGGCAGCACCTGTTTCCAGTGTGCTCTGACTGTTCTTGTCTGACTTGCTAAATTCATTATTGCAAATTGTTTTTGCTCCTTTGCCATCCTGTTGTCTACTTTGTGCCCAATCTATTCTTTATCTCTGGGGAAGTGACAAAATTCAAGTCTACAAACTGTGCTTTCAGTTAGAAGTAATGTCTTGGGGGGGGGAACACCCTGGAGGTGACAATAAAATGAAATTTTATGATAATTGGTGACTCATCTTTTTGTCCACTCTTCTTGCCATAGGGGGTTACTTCAGGTAATCTGTTTTGTAGTCTTTTAAGTATATGCATTCTTGGTTTGCCTCTCAGTTCTAAAAGCACGATCTTGGCATTCAAAACCACATCTCAGTTCCCAGTGAGCATAGCTAGTGAAGTNGCTGGAATAAAGCCAGGCTTAGGAAGTGTGACCCAAACACTTGTGTTTATGCTGGACCTTCTGATATACTAGGTCATCTAGGAGATGTCGCTCTGCAATAATCTTTTAGAGAAGAAAGCCTTTTATTTTAAAGAAACAAATTTCTATCACTTAAACCAATTCACATATTTTTAGAACAGAATAAAAAATATTCTCTGAATTAAAATCATCTCTCAATTACACCAACACAAAGATCATGTTACTAAAGAAAAATCCACCAATTNCCACCAAGCCATCATGGCAAGGATGAATTAAAAGATTGGAACACTTAGCAGGCAGTGGCGGCTCATTGCAACCCCAGCATTATGAAAGTTAGCAGAATCACCCTGCGTTTGAGGATGGATACACAGTGAGACCTTGTCTCTGAAATACAAAAGCAAAGAGGGGACATTTGGCTTTGATACCTGGAATCTTTCTAGAATGTTAGCCCAGGGAGAGGATGGCAATTTTGCTTTACAACCAAAAAAATATATCAGACATGACTGGAAATTGCCTCTGTGAACTTGACTAAGGTGATGGCCTGCTGTACTGTGTGCACAGTGGCAGGTGACAATGCTATTGTTTGAATTACTGGTTGTTTTAGACCTCTCTCCTACTCATTCTGTTGACTCTAGTACTTGAGTCCTTCCCTGTGTAATGTGTTCCCTGGAGAGAGCCTGATTGTAATGACTGACATCACATAGATGAGGTGTGTGTACACAACTCAGTTTGTTCCCACTGGGATAGAAATCTTTAGGAAACAGGCCCCTGCAACAGCTAAGCCCTTGTGTATTGGTGGGGGGGAGGGGTGCTTAGCACTTCCATGATTTGAGAAGAGAATCAAAGTCTCAAACCTCATTGCCTTTTACAAAGGAAGGCTGTGGCCTCCTGAGCACTGAGACGTCCCCTGCACTGGGTGGAATTCTCACTCCTGGGCCAGGGCACCCCTCCTAACACTGTTCTGAAACAGAAGCCCGCCTGCATGAGGAAAACATCCCAAAGCTGGCCTCTTGTGAACAGTAACTTCACATTACAAATAAGTTTTTCTGCCTTACAACCTGCTTTTAAGTTTAATTTCCAAGTAGGAACCCGTACAGCTGATAAAGGTACATGGTGTGGATGCAGGAGCTGGTGTAAGCCCTTCAGATACAAGCAAACTGGCATCTTCATTAGACTACCTCAATGTAGAAATTTTAAGTGAGTCACCAGCTCAAAACACTGTCCTGAAAATAGGGAGACAGCCATTATCTGGGACCTGTCCTCACTCCGACATCTGTTTACATGGCTACGGTTCCTTTGGAGGCAGCTTCACTGTTCTTGCCATATTGGGTTCCAGCCAGTCTCGCTTCTGCAGATGCTTCAGTCCATCCCCTAAGACAAGAGCAGCAGAGTCAGTTTCATTCTAGGATACAGTGCTCTAGAACACAAGCACCGGGCTCCGTCTGTGGCTCAGCACACTGCTTGCCTGACACGCAGAGACCTGGGCTTAATCCCCCGGCACCACTGACCTACATGTGGTGGTGCATGCCGGTACTCCCAGCACTCAGGAAGCTGAGGCAGGAAGATTGCCTTGCATTCCATGCTATCTTAGGATAGAGTGTGGACTCCCCCTTTCCCCAATAAACAAGCAACCTCCTCCCCCAGAAAGGGAATCCTAGGTAGTGTCTGACATGTTCTAAAACTGTAAACATTCACATATATCATTACAGGGTAGATCTAGCCCATCTAGCTTCCCCTTGGGGATATGGAACTAGAGCATGAGACTTTAAGGACACTTGGCCCTTTTCGAGCAGTCTCGGAAGGCTGACCTTGGGCTTAGCATGGTATAAGCACCCTTCCTGAGCATGCACAAGGCCCTGGAGTTAATTCCCAGCACCACCAAAATCAAAACTCATGGCTACCCTCGCAATGGACATGCCCTCAGCTCACTGGAGAGTTTGGACAGCCTTCCTCACATTCATCTATCCCTGTTAGTTTCTCTTCATCATCATTGGGAAGCACACTTTTAAAGAATTTACATTATGGGCCACTGAGATGGCTCAGTGGGTAAAGGTGTATACTGCCAAGCCTGATGACCTGAGTTCAATTCCTGGGATCCACACAGTGGAAGGAGAGAACCACGCCCACAAGTTGTCCTCTGATCGCCACACGTGCTTTGGCACAAATGCCCCCACACGAACGTACACACAAATAGATAAATGTAGTAAATTTTGGGGGCTGTGGAGAAGGCTCACCGAGCTGCTATGTAGGCATGAGAGTTGAGTTGGGATTGCCAGCACCCATGTGAAAACCAGACCCAGCGACTGGAGAGATGGATGGGTGCTTGAGAGCACTGGCTGCTCTTGCAGAGGACCCTAGCTTGATTCCCAGCATCCACATGGCTGCTCACAACCGCCTGTAACTCCAGTTCCAGAGGNTCCAACACCCTCTTCTGGCCTCTGCAGGCGTCAGGCACACAGGTGGCACACAGGCAGTGCACCAATACCAAGAACAAGTGGGAGCACTCATCTGTAACCCAGGGCAAGAAGGGAGGCAGGGGGAGCCCAGGGCTTGCTGGCCAGCTAGCTTAGCCTAAATGACAAGCTTTAGCTTCACTGAGACCCCACTCAAAAAGATCGGTAGAGCAAGAGAAAAGAAGACACCGGATAGTGACCTCTGGCTTCCATGGGCACCCCCACACATGCTCACACTCATGCACACACCACACACATACTTATGCTTAGGTTTGTGACAGTAAAGAGTGGCCCAAGAGAGCTGAGCCCTTGGCCATNTGTCTTGTCACTCCGTGTCTCCCCACCCTGGATCCTGCCAGTAGTGTTTGCCTCTTTGTGAATAGTCAGTCTGCAGTCAGAAGGGAGGCAGGGAGGAGAGGGGTTTCAGCAGAAGGTTTTGCTGGGTTCTCAACAGTCCAGAGAATAGGGTAGGCAAGCAGGCAGGGACCACGGGACTCCACAAGAAGCCAGGGGCTGGTGTCACTGGTCCTTACATTTCTAACCAAGTTCCTCACATAGGCNAATAAATTTTGGTTAATAAAGTTCACTGTCGTGCGGAAGACAGCAGGGAGCAAGGATGGCGCGTGACTGGCCACGTTTTTGGCCAACAGCAAGGTCATTATCAGCATGGCCTTTTCATTCTCCATGTCTCTAGGGAAGGCCGTCTTCACCTCATCAAGGGCTTTGGCCAGGCAGTTCCTTCTGTCCTGCANGGGAAAGAAGACAGTTTACTGATGTTCTTCCCTCAGAGAGACCGAAGCCTTTCAGAGGGGAGTGGTGATTAAATAGCTAAGAGTGTTGGGCAGAGGGAATGGTGGAGAATTCAGTCCCCACAGGCCGTGGAGAGGGGCACGGGCACTCACCAGTGTGTTTACTGAGCAGCCTGTGCATACTACTGAGTTGCTCCCGGCAGTCAGTCAGATTCTTACAGAACTGGCTGTAGATGTCTGAGGCTCATCTTACTGCTGTACTTCGCTTTAGGGGCTACATGTTATCTTTCCTTCAAGTGGGAAAGGCAGACACTAGACCACAAGACCTGGAGAGATGGCTCAGAGGTTAAGAGCACTGGCTGCTCTTCCAAAGGTCCTCAGTTCAATTCCCAGCACCCACATGGCAGCTCACAACTATCCGTAACTACAATTCCAGGGGATCTGACACCTGTGGTGCTATTTTGTTTGTACCCTAACAAATAAAATTTGCCTGAAGATCAGAGACAGAGCCAGCCACTAGATTAAACATAGAGGCCAGGCAGAGGTTGCACACACCTTTAATCCCAGCACTTGGGATCTCATGCCTTTNCTCCCAGTATTTGGGAAGCACACACGCCTTTAATCCCANCACTAGGAAGGTTGAGACAGGAANTGATATGGCTGGACAGAGAAAGGGATATAAGGTGGGAGGAGACAGGACTCAGGGGCACTCAGTCTGAGGGTTCGTGGAGACAGGATCTTCCCCTTTCGGCTGAGGAGTTGGCGAGGTGAGAAGTGGCTGTGGCTTGTTCCTCTGCTCTTTCAGCATTTACCCTGATATGTGGCTCTGGGTTTTTATTATAAGACCAATTAGGAATCGTGCAACAGACACCTTCACATCAATGCACATAAGACAAACTTAAATAAATTATTTTTTTAAAAAAGAAGAGAATCTCCCTCCTCCATTCCTTCTAGAGGCAGGAATTTCACAGCCTCTGGGTTTGGTATTCTCTCTCTCCTTTGGGAAGGACACAGTGCCAAGGAACAAGCTTTGGGTCCTTACAGCACTAAGCAAGGGGTGGGGTCTTGTCAGTTTCTATGTGCTGATTATAACCACAAAGCCACGCAGAGGAGCAGGTTACACTGTCACCCTGGGAAGATGACATCAAGGTCTCCACTGGTGTCTTTATCTGACTCTCCAAAGTGAAGACTGAGTCTTTCTGTAAGAAGGCACTTTNATCTTCTTTCTGGAGTCTTCCTCCTAAGTTCTAGACTCTCACTTAAGGGATCCTACATCTCAAATGACGACCATGCTTGTGGTCATACTCACTTCCTGAGAGAGACTCTGGCTCTGCAAAGGAGAACGTCCCCATACTTCCCAAGCGCCCTAGAAGAGAAGCTAGAGGGCTAGAGTCACATACTTACTTCCTCTGAGAGGCTGACATTCATGAACTGCACCGCCAGATGTCTCACTAGTGTGGGCTGGATGCTGTGGTCCATCTCATCGCCTACTTGGGCGAGATGCCTGGCAATGTTCTGGATGATTTCTTCCTGACTTTCAGAATCTGAACATTCAGGCAGCAAATACAAACAAGACTCAACAATGGTCCCGGTCAACAGCTTCTTGCCACTTCCTACCTAGTGGGGACCAGCCATGGCCCTGAGTCCAGGGAAGGCCCGAGGAGCAGAAACTGGCTGGAGAAGCAGGCCTGTCCCAGGAAGAGGCCCAGAGCTGGAGCATCCCTGAAGGCACCGCTGAGATGAGCCTGGGACCAGCCTGGCACTAGGGAAGGGGCTGTGCTGTCAATGACATCTGAGTCCCCACTCTGCTACANGCTGCCNGGAGACCAAGCATCCTTTACCTCCTCACAGGGCAGCAGTGGAGTTTTCCAGTCCTCTAACTCTGTAAACGCCCAGGGGTGTCCACATTGTCAACTGGGACTGTCCTGCCCTGTCTCCTCAAAAGCTGCCCCTTCTGGGGTTTCCTGATGCTGCCCTGCCTCTCCACTGCCTGGTCCTACTGTGTGGTCTCTGTCCCAGTCTGCTCCCCTTTCTTTTTTTGGCACTTACTATGTGCTTTTATCTATTTCTGTTGTCTGACACAGCTGCTTAAACGTAAGCTTCTGAAAACCTGTAACTCTCTTTAGATGAATTCATTTACGTGTATGAGTGTTTTGCCTGCATGTATGTCTGTGTACCACCTATGCCTGGTGGCCATGGAGGTTAAAAGAGGGCGTTGGATGCCCCAGAACTAGAGTTGTGAGCCACCGTGTACATGAAGGACTTGATCCTGGGTCCTCTACAAGGGTAACAAGTGCTTTTAATCACAAGCCATCTCTCCAGCTCCTGAAAAACTAATTTTAAAGTCTTTTGGTTTACTGTCAGATACCCAACACTTAAGAGCAATGCATGAGTGGCATATAGTTGGTGCCCAGCAGGTAATTTCTTGCATGAATGAATGAGTGAATGAATGAATGAATCACAAACTTGTACGTAGCTCCTAAAAGATACTCAGTAAATATCACTGTAGTTTCTGTTTGAACCCCTCTGGCTTCCTATTTATCCTGACAAGGACATGCTCCCTCCCTCAGTCAGCTGTCAAACTGTACCTCACAATGCAGGCTCTCCCTGTATCTCAGAACCAGGAGGAGGCTACAGTGAGCTGGGTCCTAAGGGGACTCACTTTAAGGAAGTGGCAAGAGGCCCAAGGTACTCCATGCTGGGAGTGAGGAACAGAGGGCTTCCTTCTGTCCTGTGCTCTCGCCTGCCCGTGTCACTGAGGCTTTCATGGGGATGTGACTCAGCCTCACAAGCGGGACAATGGCTCTACACTCAGAGAATGCCTGGCCCTCCCTCAGTCGCTGCATGTCATATAAGCACCACAATGCTCTTCTCAAGGCCTTCCCAGTGCTCACTCACTTCGGCTGAAGTGACATGTCACAACTACTCCTGCTCACTCACTTTGGCTGAAGTGACATGTCACAACTACTCCTGCTCACTCACTTTGGCTGAAGTGACATGTCACAACTACTCCTGCTCACTCACTT
>LZPO01034124.1:1055691-1070129 GCA_001675575.1 Neotoma lepida
TTGGTTGTAACTTGACCACATCTGGAATCAACTAAAACTGGAGATGTTGTGTGCACTTGTGGTGGGATTATTTGAAGTGGGAAAACCCACTCTAAATCTTGGCCCCACCTTCTGGTGTCAACCCACATTAAAGGACATAGGATAAGGAAACTTTTGCTTCTTGCCTGCTTGCCCTGTGTTCCTCTGCCTGTTAGAACTAATTTCTTGGGGTTCCAAAGTAAGACTGAAGACCAGCAGCTCTCCAGGAATCCTCTAGGACTCAGGGCCAGCCTGGGACTACCCCAGGGCCTGAACTACTACCAGATTCCCCACCTTTCCACTGTGAGCCATCCATTGTCAAACTATCTGGACCATATTCTATAAGTCAATCTAATATATACTCATTCTGTCCATTCTGTGACTTCAGAGAGCCCTGACTAATACAGAGGACAACTTGCCGGAGTCAGTTCTCTTTTCACCATGTGAGTTCCAGGAATTCTCAGCCTTGTCGTTGACAGTGAATGACTGGCCCTCCTGCTCCACTCTCCTAAGTGCTGGGACTATAGGCATGGGCCACTGGATGTGGCTGGTCGCTAGTAAATGAGTCTTTTTGGTTTTTTTTAAAAAGGGTTTCTTTGCGTAGCTCTGGCTGTCCTGGAACTCACTCTGTAGACCAGGCTGTCCTGGAACTCAGAGATCTGCCTGCCTCTGCCTCCGGAGTGCTGGGATCAAAGGCGTGCGCCACCACTGCCTGCCTGTAAATTAGTCTTTTGAATGGCCAGCCAGAAATGGGAGCCTGGAGAGACATGCTTTCTGCAGTGCAGGGCCTCACACAGGCAGTACTCTACCACTGAGCCCTTCACCTAGCACTGTCCTCCTTGGGACACGGCATGCCAANTGTCCTTCATTCCCAGCAAAACTTCTTGAGCTCCAGAGCTTCTGTTACTCTCCCAACCTCCACTCCCACCTCACCCTGACAGGGTGTATGGCTGTCTCCACAGCCCCAGTGCCTTCTCCTTCCCTGCACAGGCTCACCACAGCTGACACCTGGACATTACCAGCAGACCCACCACCTCTGGGCCTGGGGGGGCGGCAGTGTCAAAGCTGCCTCTATCCTGGCCACTTCTCATCTGGGTGAAACACTGACAGTAAGCTCCTGCTCCAGTCACAAAGTGACAAAACAGAGACAAAAAATGTGTAGGTCNGTGAGTCCAGGTGTGTGCAGAGTACCCTCCGAACTTAGTCCTGTTTTAATGGCTCACTGGGGACAGCCTTGGGACTGAGGGGCTCCTAAGGAAAAACCAGACCACTTCAGGGAAGATGAGGAGAGCTCATCCATCAAGACCACAGCATCCTCCCAGGCTCAAGCAAAGCCACCAGGACTGTCTTGGGACACAAAGGAAGGGACAGGCCGATGTTACATCAAGTTCAGCGGACACTGGGTTGATAGGAAACCAACAAGTGAGAGCCAGGTGCCCACTGTAGGGTGGGCTGAGGGAGTATGCTGGAGGCTGAGGAAGCAGTGGCTGTCCTTAAGGGCTACTGTCTGCCCTGGGTGTAAGAGTGGGGTGCTGGGGTCCAGTGCTACTCAGGCCCACAGTACCCACAACAGCTCTCCCCTCCCACAGATACTGACAGGTGCCCAACTGTGGCACTGTGCTGTGTGTGGGTCCCTAGCTGACAGACTCTGGGGTGACAGAATCGCTCACCCAGGGAGATGAGAGATGAGTTCACATCAAGGCCANACAACGTGCTCCTCACCCCCTTCTTTGTCTCTGAATAGGAATTAGAGCCTGATGGCAGGCTTGTGTGGTGAAAACATTCCCAGCCTCAGAAAGGCTTAAGAGACTACCACTTCTGCCATGTGGGTCCCGATTTCCTCTCTACAAAGGCCCTGGCCATGCGCTCTGTCTCGGATGCTGAGGTGTGATCTCCCCTCAAAGTTCCCACCAATCTGTCCCTCCATGGTGTTAAAAACTTTTTTTTTTTTGAGACAGTCTTATTATGTAGCAATGGCTAGCCTGGAACTCACTATGTAGACCAGGTTGGCCTCACTCTTAGAGTTCCATCTGCTTCTGCTTTCCCAAGTGCTGAGATTAAAGGTGTGCAATAACACGGTTGGCCTATTAATAAATTAAATAAACTCCATACTCCCAGTGATCTATCTAGTGTCTCTCTGAATCCTCATCTGAGACCTTTCACTGGAAAGGTAAAAAGTGTTCAGAGGCTAGGCCAGTGTCCCACACCATTCTAGTGTGCCTTCCTTCCATGCTGTCCGTAGCTCCAGACGGACAGGGGAGGGAGAGCAAATCCCTCGAGAAGAAAGATCCTGGACCAAGGTCTGTGGTGCCAAAAACCAAAAAGTTCCTGTCACTTACACCTGAGCGGCCTCCCAGTCCTCTGCTGTGGGAGGGTGAGACAGGTGGAGCGCTGTTGTGACTCAGCACCTCCAGTAAGTCACAAGTCCATGGGGTTTCCCAAGTTTCTCCCCTTGGATGTCCCTTGGGACTCTTTGATCTACTAACAATTACTAGTGAGAATGCTCAGCTGAAGGAAGAAAGAGCAGAGACCAGGAGGGCCAACTTCCCAAAGCCAGATAGATGTCCCCTCCTAGGGTCTGGCCACAGCTTACACAGACTCCTGGGGAAGGAGTGGAAGAATGGGGGTGACTTTTCCAAAGACCTTTCCATTGGCTCTGGCTGTCCTGGAACTCAACTCTATAGTCCCGGCTGGGCTCTAACTCAAAGAGACCCACCCGCCTCTGTCCTAGAGTGCTGGGGTTAAAGGCATGCACCACCACCAGGCAATTATTTTAAATTTAAAGGCATGGTCTTACTTTGTAGCTTAAGCTTGCCTAGAGCAGTCTGTGACCCAGGCAGGCCTCAAATTCACGTCAATCCTCCTGCTTCAGTCTCCCGAGTACTGGTATTACAGGTGTGAGCCATTATGCTCTTTTTGTTTCTGTTACTGTTACATGATATGCTATTTCTGTACTCTTTGTTCCTGTACAGGACTTCCCCACATCCAGTCCAATCCCTGGCTTCCTCCCTCTCACACTCTGCCCTGGGATCCACATGTCCTCAGGAATTCCTAGAAACTGAGCCTCGACAGCTTCTGGGTTGGGCTCTAAGTAGGGGTAGACTGGCTTGTGACTGTGACTCAGAAGCCTCAGAGATAGGCACAGAGTGCGTAATGCCACTGGCTTTTTTCTGTCCCACCACCACTCTATGGGGCCAAGATGAAGGAAACAGATTTGGAGTGCCAAGTTCAAGATCAGTCAGCTGGGAGCAGCCAGACTGGGCAGATGCCAAGTCAGATCCCTAGGGCTTGTCACNTCACATGACCAAGTGACCTACAAAACAGTTTCCTCCTGAAGATTCACAGCCTCATCATTAGCAGACTTAAGAGAAGAGAGGAAGGGCCTGGGTGAAGCCTCCATTGGCCTGCAGGAAAAGGAGTTTTACACCAAGGGCCCACAATTAAATACATTACATATATGTACACAAATGGGATCCTAAAACCCATTCTATATAATTAATATATGCTAATAGAATTTTTAAGAGTATGTTAAAAATTCTTTTGAATTAAGTTTGCATTTATTTATGGTGTGTGTGGGAAAAGTGTGTGGAAGTCAGAGGTCAACTTTCCTCCTACCGTGGGTCTGAGGATTGAATAGGGTTACAATGAAAGTGCTTTTACCTGCTGAGGCTGAGCTGATGGCTGCATCAGCTGATGGCTGGAAGATGTCTTTCATCTTCCAGCAAGAGAAACANAGGATAAAAGGGTCTGTCTCAGGCTGGTCCTCCTATGTTGCTGAAAGCAGGGTCCAAATCAGTAATGGGAACTTCTTGGGATCCTGATCATAGCTCTTGTATAGCTGCTGTGGTCCTGGGAAAAGCAGGCACTCTGAATCTGTTTGGAAGATTTCTCAGAATGGTGAGTGGCGCTTGATTCAGCTTGGTAACGGACTGGAGAAGGACCAGGGGTTTAGAGAGGTCTGCAGAGGGTCAGCCACAGGNTTTGGGTTCCACCGTGACCTTGAAGACTGGAGGTTGGGGAACACCTCTCTCCTGGCTGATGCCTAAGGTCTGGGAAACTAAGGAAGTGTCAGTTTTGGTTGGAGACTGACGAGGGATGTCTGGATACTGATGGCCTCTGAATTAGCTTGCTGTAGAGTTAAGGTTAGATAATTAATGACATTTCAGTCTTGCATATGTGTATGTGTGATGATTTCCATTTGTTTCTTTGTTCTTTTTACTTTGAGACAGGGTCTCCGGCTGTCCAGGCTGACCTCACATTTGCTATGCACCCAAGGATGAACTTAAACTTTGGATTCTTTTGCCTCCACCTTCCAAGTGCCGGGATTACAGGTGTGTGTCATCATTCCTGGGTTTCAGTCTTGCATATGTGTATGTGTGATGATTTCCATTTGTTTGTTCTTTTTACTTTGAGACAGGGTCTCCGGCTGTCCAGGCTGACCTCACATTTGCTATGTACCCAAGGATGAACTTAAACTTTGGATTCTTTTGCCTCCACCTTCCAAGTGCCGGGATTACAGGTGTGTGTCATCATTCCTGGGTTTATGATGTGCTGGGCTTTGTGCTAGACAAGAACTCTTACCACCTGAGCTGTGTATGGTTTATANCTTCCAGAAAACCAACACATGGTATTTCGTGGTTTCAATGTTTTAAAGATTTTTACTTAAAAGATTTACTTTTGTGTTTGACTGCATGTATGTACNNGTAGCAAGTACATGCCTGGTGACCTTGGAAGCCAGAAAGAGGATATCAGATCCCCTGGAACTGGAGTTACATATGGTTTTGAGCTGCCATGTGGATGCTGGGAATCCAACTCAGGTCCTCTGCAAGAGCACCAAGTGCCCTTAACCACTGACCCATCTCTCCTGTCCCTTGTTTCTATTATTTTAAATTGTATGTGTCTGTGTAAGGGCACATGCACCTGAGTGCCACTTTCCAGCCAGGGTCCAATGTTTTAAATGTCAACCCCAAATTTCTATNTATGTAAAGAATTGTGANACTTGGGGCTGGAGAGATGGTTCCTTGGTTTAGAACACACATTGCTCTTACAGACCCAAATTAAGTTCCCAGAACCCATGTCAGGCAGCTCACAATTGCCCGTAACTTCAGCTTCAGGGGGCTCTGANACCTCTGGCNGCTGCTGGCACCTGTACTCACATTCACATACCCAAACATAGACACATACATACACAAAATTGAAAATAAAATAAACCTTAAAGAATTGTGGAACTTATACTTCTGGTTAACAACTTTTTTCTCTTTTCTGNATCTGTGTCCCTCTCANTTCTTTTCTCGACCTCTTTAGGCCATTAGATAGCTAGTATGAGCCATAAGGTGTCCATACCAGAGGGNTATCTCATTACTGGGGGTGTTTGGCTACTTACTTTCCAATGATTAGGAAAGTCTTTCTCTAGAACATAGCCACAATGCAGTCTGGGAGACCATATAGAGGTAGCCTGAAAATAGATCTCTGAATCATGACTAATACCTCGTAGTTAAATCTATTTCGTAAGAGGAAGAATGGGAAGGAATTCCCTCTGAGTATTTTTGAGCCTTCTGTTGGGAGGCCTCCACAGGGAAACACCTTTCTGGAGTTTGTCTTCCAAAGGACAGTGACTTGCTCCTCCTTCCCCTGGGTCAGGATGGAGGTGGCTCCCACTGCTCTCAGGCTTCTGTGGCTGCCAGAAGAGATGCCTCCGCCCCTTGCCTGAAGGCTTCTCCTGGTGCCTCTATGCCTATACCCTCCCCTAAACCTTGCCTCTCCAGCAAGGTACAAGTGGAGAGGGGAGCCCAGTTTGCATGGATGTGCGTTTTACCACCTCTGACTTGTTCAGCTGGAAGGCACATACCCAAGGTCTGCAGACCCAGGAGGATGCCGTCTTTAACCACACCTTCTTAGAGGGACATAGATCTGCTCTCCTCTCCCCTCTTCTGACAGGAGTCAGCTATGCTGGCGAAATGGTGGTTTCTTGGGAGGAACGTGTTTCTGGCTGGCTGCCTGCCTAAAACTACCATTTCCTGCCACCTGGGGTTGTTGTAAAGCAGGGGCCACTTCCCACCTGTTTCTCAATCTTATTATGTGAAAGCCTCTAGGGTTAAAAAGATGGCTGGATCCAGGTGCCCAGGAAGCTCCAGCTCTCTTTTCAACAGAGCAAAGGCCATGCTCTCCTTTTCCTCAGGAGTCTGAGGTCACAGTATGTCCCTCCTGAGCTGGCTGTTTTCACTCTTCTCCTTTTCACCTCCCATTACACACGGGCCCAGGCCAGGGGGGCCTTCTCTCTGAAATAGCTGGTAAGCCAGCCGTTGTGACTGTCCTCTGGTAACTGCCACCTTGTGGAGTTCAGCCTCACCCCTTGCAAGAGCTTCTCCCAGCTAGGTGGGTTGAGGNTTCATGCCCTCTTGGATGGGTAGGAAGCCACACGACCCTCACTCGCCTGAGTACCCAGTTGTTGCCTAGACCTGTTGTACACAACTGTCTTACTTGCATGTAGCCTGGGGGAGGGGCTAGTCACATAGGTGGAGGAAGTCTAGGGGAGGGGAACTCCATCTAGGTAGCTACAAGAAAGGCCTCACCTCCGCTGGGTAGAAGCTTTCCAGGTGTAGTGTTTGGGGTTTTTTTGGGGGGTGGGCACCCACCCCACTGTAAGTAACCTAAGCTCTGTAATGAAGCTCAGTGAACACACTGCTTTCCCAGAATAACTTTGGTGGAATCCTGCCTTGGGTTGACATTGGAACCTTAAGAATTTTAGCAACACCAGTTTTTTTTTTTTTTTTTTTTTTTTTAAGGACAGGGTCTCTCCATGTAGTCCTGGAACTTGCTATGTAGACCAGACTGAGCTTAAGCTCAGAGATCCCCCTACTTCTGCCTCCTGAGTGCTGGGATTAAAGGCCTGTGCCACCACNCCCTGCTCCAACACCAGTCCTAAGGGGCTGGCTCCGGCTTCCTCGGCATTACTCAGTGCCTATTAAGCAGGGTGCTGCAAAGAATTTCTTAGGAATTTCTTGCTGGTGGCTGAGTCAGAATAACACAGAGGGTTCAAATCATAAACCAAATGAAAATCTGTATTCTTTGAGCAACCTTGTCTGTATACACCCACCTATAAGCTGGCCGAATGATTTGTGTAGATATACGGAAATGTATCTTGGCTCAGTGCCAAGAGAAGAAAAAAGGCTTCAGAAATAGTCTTTGTTTCTTTTTTAAAAAACTTTATTGCGCATAAAACAGACCATTTTCTCTTGTGGGTCATGTTACCATCTTTCAAAAAAGTTTTTTTTTTTTAATGTGGTACTGGGATTGAACCGTGGGCCTTATGCATGCCAAGCACACATTCTACCACTGAGCTATATTCCAGCCCCTGATACTTGTTGCCCCTGCCCCAACTTGTTCCCTCTCCTGTCCCAGTGAAAAACGTCTTGTCTTTTAAAGTCTACAGTTGCTGGTCAAAATTATCGTAAGGATGGCTGCTGGGAGAAAGGCCCAAAGATATCAACGGAGCAGGGTTAGAACCTGGGGTTCTGACCTGGCTCTTACTGGGGAGCAGGGGGCTACCTTCTGTCTGCCCTTCAGAGGCAGCGCATGGTGCCTCAATGTGCTGTACTTAGCCTTGAGTCTGGGCTCACTCAAATGCACTCTAGCATCTTATGCATGGATGAAGTGTGTATATATATCCCTCTCTTCCCTGCCTTCAAGTGAAGACAAAATTCCTGGGAAGGACATCTGACTAGACCNGCATGCATTTCCAGAGGTGGAGAACACATCGNGTCTCGAGTCCCTGGACCTCTGAAATCAACTGCAAACTAGTGGTTACAAACTGGGAGCCAGAAAAAGAAAGTGCTCTACGAGAACCCCAAGTCTTCATGCTGTCATGGCTGGAGCGCTGGGGGATGTCTCCCAGGCTGGTGGATTTCTGCCCCCCTTCTAGTGACTGCAGGAAGCAGCGTGTGCTTTAGAAAGACCAGGACAGAGGTGGGAGGGAACACCTGGTGCTCTGTGACGCCACTAGAGGCGCAGCGTGCCCCTGCATCCTTCTTGAGTCACTCTGGAAATGGTTTCCTTCTTCTGGGTTAGCAGGCATGACAGGGCTGGCCTTCCCGGGACTGCCGCTGGCACTGGGGAGGTGGACAGGGTTAAGGAGAAGGCCACACAGGCGATAAAGGTCCTGTCCAAAGTCCAGTTTGATTGGCAGATTGTGGTTGAAAAATGGAATCCAGAACATCCTCCTCTCCCCGGTTCAGACAGAGAATAAAAATAGCAGTACTGCCGTGTCAGAGACCAGGAAGTGATGACATCAGCGCTGTGGTGGTTGCTAGCAGCACATCTGTATTCCCACAGGAGAGATGGCAGCTTTTGCACAAGGTGACGAGTGAGCTAGCTGTTTGCTCCTCTGGAGTTAGATGGATGTTCAAGTTGAGGCACACTGTGGTTCCCAAAAGCCCAGGGTGAGTGTGGGCCCTTGGCTGTGTCACCCTCAGGAGCCTGGAGGGGCTGCCAGAGACGACATGTTTTCTGCACCAGCCCCTCCCACCAGGCCCAGCTGGCATGCTCTTTTCCAGATTGGTGTGGCACCAATGNACTGGTCCACGTGCTGCTGTTTGGAAAGAGAAGCACCCTGCCCCCATCACCGGTCTCTGGGTGAACCACGAGAAATGAACNGCTTGGCTTATGGAGCTGGTTGCATGGTGCTTACTGGCTCTTGCCAGGCCAAGAAAATCCTAGTACAGGCAGGGAAGAGTGGAGTGGCCAGTGTGTTGAGGGGAGATCAGCACACACACTCCAGTCTAGCTGGACCGGGGCACTGTCATCAGCCATTCCGAGGACAAGCTCACATTCGACTTGGTCCCAGCAAGAGTGAAGAGGGGCTACCCTCAACCTTTAGCATATGNACAGGAGGTAAAACCTTGGCAGCAAAACTGGACAAAGTGGGTTCCACAGAGCCACGATCTCAACAGCACAGCCCACAGCAGCCTNTCTGTCTTCAGGCCNGGCCGCCTGGTGCTGAAATGCATCCTCACAGAGAGGCAGTTCTTCTGTAGAAGTCCAGTGCCAGCAGGGACAGGGTGCTGGGTGGAGGAGGGGACAGAAAAGCTGTGAGCAAGGACCCACAGGGCTTTGAGTTGCTCCCTGGTGCCGACCAGGTCAGTAACACTATTAAGAAGGCTAATAAATAGATGCANGTAACAAGAATCAGGTCAGTGTTGCGTCAGGCTGCATGGGATGGACAAAGACCTCCCAGTCACTCCTACACGCAGGTGACAGGCTATCAGTGTCTCTAGTAAAGGTATAAAAATGAAGTTGCTTACTTTCAAGTATTAAAAAAATAAGTTAATTGACAAAAACGGTCCGAAGTGGCTGAGTGTCTGGCCAGGTTGTCAGTTTCGTTTCAATGTGCAAACACAGGAAAATGCCAAGGAGGGCCATCTCCTGTACTGGTGCGGGTGCTGACCAGGGATGGTGCCTGTCTGTCAATGTAGAGCCTCCCTTAGCTCTCCCAAAGTCAATACTTTCCAGTGTCAAAACGGTTGTGAACTAAAAGCAAAACACAGCAATCCATGGGCCTCAGAGGCCTGGGGCACTTGGCCACTGGGAATCCAGTGTGTGGTGGGGCTGGGGACAGACCCCTCCTGCGCCCTCCTAACTTGCATAATGAACCTGCCTACTGTCTGGCTTCCCCTGCAATGGTAGGGTAGGCGTCACCCCCATGGTGTTGCTCCCTGCTGGACCTCCATCCACAGCCCTTTTCTGTAGAGGCCGCTGGACTTTCTTTGGTGGTCCTTCAGGGAGCATGACAACAATGGCTGCTCTGCTCTTTAGGTGCTCTGTGGTGGCTGTGGCTCTGAAGAGGAGCCACTCCCTCTCTTACTAGCAGAAGGAAGGAAGAAGTGCCAGGCAGCAAGCCCTCAGGGACCTGCAGGAGTTTCCCCTGGGGCACACGTCAAACACACCCATCTCCTCCCTCCGGAATGGGAAGTCCACGTGGCCTTTCCCAGGCGGTGGAGTCACCTCGGATGATAACCCTCACCTGGGGTTTTCCCACAGCACAGGTGTCTGTGTGCTACCTTCCAGGGATGCCAGGCCTCTTCTGAACCTGGATCCGGTAGTTTGGGAGAACGCAGCCGGGTCAGGTGGGTGCCAATCAACAAACACGGGAGTCAGGCTCAGGACCAGTCCAGGCTGAAGCCCTTGCACAGCATTGCAGCCTCCAGGTCCTTGTCCTCCTCTTTCTCACGCAACCGCTGCTCTTCCAGCAGAACCACCAGCGAGTCTCTCTGCTCCACCACCTCCAGCATCTCGTTCAGGATCTTCTTCTCCTCTGACAGCTCCTCCTCGGTCTTCAGGTGATCTGCCGAGTGGCTGAAGGTATCAGGCGTGTGGCCTGGGATAGTGGCCCACTTCACCTTCCCACCCACGTGCCCTCCGCTTACCTTCCACGGCCATGCGCTCCCGCAGCTCCTGCTGCAGCCGGCTCTGGCGGTCTTCCAGCTCCAGCTCCCGGGCACTGAGACGGAGACAGCAACAGTGACTTGGGGACCTGCCCAAGAACCCTGCCAAGCTAGGTCAGCTGTGCCTGCTGTGATGCACCAAACGCTGGCACCCCCTGTAGCTGGTTCCTAAATCTCAGATTACTCACAAAATCATCAGCTCCGACTCGTAGCGCACCATGGCATTTTTCTCCTGTACCAGCTTGAACCACTCCTGCATCAGCTTGGGGTCATCCTTTTTGCCCATGCCTGTGTGAGAGACTGAGGGTCAGACAAAGGGGATGGTCTCTGTTTGCCCAGCCCAGAAGGATTGTCACACTGGGGCAAATGTGCAAAGAGCCAAGCAAGATGCTGCTGGAACAGTCCCAAGCCAGGTCCAAAGTTTGCCTACAGCCCTGACGGGGAGAAGNGGACAGAGAACGACAGGCCACTGCATTGTGTCCACCCCAGGGCCTGACAGACCTAGACTTTCCATCAGTCCTGCCCAGGCCTTGTTCTGGGTGACTGTTCCTTCCGACAAGCTTAACCTGTCTCTGCTCANCAACACAGGTGTGTGTGCATATAAAATGACTTGCTCTCTCCTCGCTACTAGGTCTCTTTGGAGAAAAACAGTCTAATGAACAGGAGAAGTATAAATTTACAAACTACACCTGGCCTTTAAGATAAGGTTTCATATAACCCAAGCTGGCCTCGAATTCCTGATCCTCCTGTCTCCATCCTTGCACATTCTGAGGTTGCAGAAACATATGCCACCGTGCCTCGTTCTACACCTTGCTCTTAAGTTACTCTTTTAACCGTTTCTTCCTGGGCAGCTGTCTCTTTCAGGGGCCCCTGACATTTCACCACTGCTTCCTAGTCTGACTAGGAAGATACCATTTCTTTGGTTTTTTGGTGTATTCACCTAGACACATGCATGCCAGGCAAGTGCTCTACCACTGAGCTACATCCCCTGCCCTAAAATACCCCTTCTTAGCATGCANCCCAACAAACACTGTAGCAATCTGCATGGTAGACACAAAGCACAAAGGTGGCTGTCCCCAGCAGACCCCAGAGCTGAGGAGGGTAGCTGTTCCTACTCTTTGGCCACCTGCTGACTTGAGCTGTCCTGAATCAACATTTGACTGACATTGAGTCTCCATCGGGGTAGCCACACNCCCAGGCTTAACTGCAGCAGGAGCATGGAGGAAGGACTCCAAGGAATCAAACCACCCAGGAAATAACAAAGTCCTTCTGCTTAGTGTACAAAGCTGCTCATGTGACCTCGCCTTGGAAGCACACTGTATCAGCGGCTCCTTGCCCACATAGACATAAACCTTTGATATCATTTTTGCGTGCTGGGGATGGAACGAAGAACCTCATATGTGCTAGGCAATGCCCCACCACTGAGCTACACTCCCATCCCCAACATCCAGTAATTTTATAGAGAACTCAGGGTGTTCCAAGGGCTTCTCAAAGTTCATTCACAGACCTCGTTAAGAGGTCCAAGTCCCCTCCACTTACTTGGTTGGATGATCCAGCCCTCAGAAGTGCCCTAGCACAAGAATATGGACAGCATCCTCAGGTAGGTGCTGATCCCATGTCAGACTCTCACTTGCTCTAGCCTGCTTCTTCCCGACTCTTTCACACTAGTCAAAGGCCAAGCTCTTTCACTGTATGCTGGACACATGTCAGGCCTAAGTCTAAGCCTTTAGCCAGTGACCACACTTCAGAGACAGAACTGATGCACACAAGAGTTAGTATCAAACCGTGCCAATCACACATGCACCCTTGCTCCTGANGTGGGGGGTCCTGGCCCTGAGCTCTACTCTCAAAGATGGACACCTCCATCCCGGCCTGTCGAGCCTGCCTACAGGTCTGGGGACCCAAGCTCTCCTTCCCCGCTCCAATAGACTTGGGTCTTTGGCTTCAAAGCAGCCTAGAGCCCAGTTCCACGCATTCCTTCAGGAGCGTCTCTGCACAGTGTGCCCATGTGGCCATGGAGATGAAGCCCTGAGGCATGCAAGCTGTCCAGAGGGGCAAGCCACAAGTGTACCAAGTCCGTCCCTCCTTCCCACCTCCCAGCATGTAAAGACCCCAAATTCCACGGAGGCGGGCGGGGAGACACTGGGACACTACTCATGAGCCATTGTTGGAGCTCAGTCATAGCTGATGAGCAAGGGGACGTGGTGGGGTAGGTGGTCAGATGTGAGAACCACGGAGAGCAGAGAAGAGGTTAGCAGGGGTTAGTTATGGCCACACTCCCCTTCCCCTGCCCACATGCCTTACCAATGACAATCTTATCACCACAACAGACTTAAATCAGACAAACTTAAAACAAAACAAGACACACTCAGCAAGACACACGGTAGAGAAGTTTGGTTTTAGTGGTTGCTCTGGAAGAAAACAAAACTCGGGGGGCATTTGTGTAGACCAGTCTTTGTAAGGACAGTATTCCTTGACTCTGCCAATACAAACTGCTGCCACAGGGGGTCTCCGCCCCTGTTCCTGGCCTTGAGCTTACCAGCCCCAAGACCTCAANCACCAATCAATGGTAGGCAGATCCACAGGAGAACTGCAGCCTGCAGACACTGGAGCCCATGGGCTCTTTGGCTTCCCTTGGTTCCCATCCTCCCTTAGATAGTCAAAGGGATACTGTGCCTTGTAAGAAACTGCCACATACTCATGACATTCTGAAGTCAGAGAGAGGAGCAACTGCTGGGCCTTGGCTCCTTGTTGGACTATGGTGGCTGCGGCCCCTCAGAGGCAGTGGGGATGAGTGGACGAGGTTACGTTACCTTCCTGGACACAGCAAGGGCAGAAGGAGAGAGGTCTACGCCGTGGAGTCCCGCCACTGGGCTCAACTTCAAAAGGACCAAACAAGGAAGAGGAAACAGAGAAAGACAAAAGAGGAAAGAGGGAAAGGAGGAGAGGAATTTGGAGGTAGAGAGGGACAGGGGGAGGGTGGAATAAAAACAAGCAGAGGGCAAAAAACAGAAAAAGTGAGAAAGGAACAACAGGAAGAAAAGAAAAACAATCCACAAGAATGGAGAAGCAGAAACAGGGGAAACAAAGTCTACAAATGAATTAAGTCCTTTTTTTAAGCACAGAAATTGAACAAGAGCAGGCCCAGGCTGCAGGCAGCAGTGGCTGATGAGGGCATGTAGTGACATTGGAACATTATCATATGGTGGCCCTGGACTCCTTCCTAAGGAGCACCCAAAAGCCATGGGTAGATGTGCCTACCTCCACTCAACAGACTTTGTAAATATGCAGCCAAGGCTGCTTCTGAGTGTGCAGGAAGTGACTGAGATGACCAACAAAATCTACCTAAAATGGATTCAGATGTCACCACTGACACATGTGCTTGAGGTTAAGCTAGCTTTTCCATAACTCTAAGGGGCNAGGAGGGTCTTTCACCCTTGGCCGTCGTGCCCACAGAAAGGAACTCTAAGTCTGCACAAGTGGCATCTTACCCTTGTCATGGTCCTGCCAGGGCTGAGAGATACATTGTTTTGCATTCTGAACCAGCCAAGTTAGGGGGACACTATGAACATANAGAAATGACCTCTAATTGCCTGGATCATCCCTCCCACGGCCTAGGGAAAACCAACCACCACCTTTTCTTTCGGTTCTCCCACCTTTCGGAGGCATCCCATGCCACAGTTGAGAGACGGTGTCACACTGTGGACTGTAAGACCAAAAGGGGATGAGCTGACAAGACAGTCAACGACTTACAGCAACGCTATTGTTAGAGTAGTGATGGGTAGCTGAGAGGAGACAGTGTGCAGAGGTATCTACAGACCCTGGGGAGACCTGAGCACCATTCAAGGACGAGGGAGAGGAGCTGATCAAGGGACCATCACAGAACNACAGGAGCACATACAGGACACAGGAAGCCCCAGGAAGGTTAGGCCTTTGGGCCATGGGAGAACTGGGAGGGAGGTGGCCCATGATGAGAACAGG
>LZPO01034124.1:1107648-1117717 GCA_001675575.1 Neotoma lepida
GGGATACAGTCTCCTAAGAGAGATGGGGACCAGGACGGGATACAGTCTCCTAAGAGAGATGGGGACCAGGACGTCTAATCATCACCTTCCCAGCTGGGCCTGGAAAATGGGTGAGAGGTTGAAGTAGGAGAGTAACAGGTTCAAGGCCTGCCTGGGTTACACAGTGAATTTAAATGGCCTAGGCAAATGAGTGAGACCCCATCTCAAAATCAGAAGGTTAAAAATAAAAAGAGGACTGGGTGTGTAATTCTGTACAGAGTGCTCGCCTAGCACGAATGAGCCGTGGGTTCAATCCCGGAAGCACAGGGCACTTCAACTGTCGGCATTCTTTCATTCTTCAGGCATCCCCTCTGGACTCACCCCAGCCACNTGGCCACTCTTCCTCACAGCTGCACATGCCTAACTAAGAAGGGAATCAGGGTTTCCAGCAGCGTGCCCAGGCTCTTCAGTGCTTCTCCCAGAATCCAACAGTGTGTCTGGACACACGGCTCTGAGATAGATCTTACAGAGTTCTAGGTCAAGCCCCCTAGGGTCCCCTCTCTTCCTCCTTCTCTTTCCTTCTTCTGGACCTCATGTGGTGCAGGCTGACCTCAAACTTGCTATGTAGCAAGATGACTTTGAACTTCCAATCCGTCTGTCTCCACCTCCCAAGGACCAGGATTAGAGGAGCACAAAACCATACGCTCCCATGCTGGGGATTAAATCCAGGGCCTCTGTGTACGTTAGGCAAGCACTCCACTGACTGAACTACATCCTCAGCTCCTTCCCATTGCGACTAGAGGGAAACAGGAAACAAATGGCTTTGACTCTCAGGTTAAGCTTCTAGTCAGTGACTCCAGTCCACTCTGCTGCACCCCTGGGTCTCACTGACCCTGACAACACTCTGCTGCCAGGCAGAGGGCTAGAGAAGGCGCACATTGTTNTCCACATTCACCCCCTGGAAATCGCACATGCGTAGGGGCTGGCATTCCTTACTGCCTCTGTTGGAAAAGGGGCTGAAGCTGGAAGAAAGGGACAGACAGGGACTCCTGTTTATTCGTGGTCTGCTTGGAGAATGGCTTCTCCTCTTGTTCCTCTGCACACATCAACCTTGGGGAATCCCCTGAAACTCTGACCGCCCCATCTGCATAAGCCACTTGTTTGTTCCAGGGGCCCACTGACTTCGTTTTTTAAATTTTTTTCAGATTTATCAGTTTCTTATGTGTATGAATGTTTTGTATGTCTGTGCACTACATGCATGCCTGGTGCCTCCAGAGACCAGAAGAGGGTGTCAGATCCCTTGGAACTGGAGTTACAGAAGGCTGTGAGCCACCATGTGGGTGCTGGGAATTGAACTTGGGTCCTCTGCAAGAGCAACAAGTGCTCTTAACCACTGAGCCATCTCTCCAGCCCCTGAGCATTCTTTAGAGGTAATGCAGAGCAGGCAATAAGGGACACAGCAGCTGGGCTGGACACAGGCCACCTTCCTAAACATGGGGTTAGTTCTCTCTGACTTACCCCCCCAAACACACACACACACACACACACACACACACACACACACACACACGAAAGTGCCTTCTGGAGACTTCCAGAAGTCTGCAAGGAGAACTTAGAAAGCTGATGAGGCCTTGTCAAGGGTCTGTGACACAGTTTAGGACCTGCAGGCACTATGTGAACTAAACCATAGAGGTGATTATAAAAATCTTCCAGGATGTCTGCTNACCCTGCAGACCCCAGANACCCTGGAAACCAGTTTCTAAAGCTTGTCTCCTGATACCAGCCTTACTGTTAAACGGAAGGTTCTCAGGTGTTACCCCAGAATAGCAGAATGGCCCCTCAGCCCAGTCACCTGCTACATAGGTAGCTATGGTACAGAGACGTGGATGAACAGTGCCCAGGGCAGAGTAAGCTTGAGTCAATCAGATTCTGGCTCTAAACTCACCTGGTGACGGAAACCACCTGCATCCCTGGCCTACTCCACTACAGAGGGTTGCTGTGCTGTAATGGGGTGTTCGAGTAGTGACAGTTACTGCTGACACTAACTTGGTGACCACTGGGTGCCTGGCATTCACTTATGTTCATGATAAACTCAGGACACACAATGGCCTTTTCAGAGGGGGAAACTGAGGCACACGGCGTAAGTGATTTGCCTACAGTCAGTGGGTGGTAGAGCTGGACTTGAAGTATAGGTCTGATTCCACAGCCATGTTCTAAAATANCACACCACACTGCCCAACAGAGATGGCTGAGCCAAGTTCTCTGAACCGGGGGGAAACAAGCTCCTGGGCTGGACCGGGAAATTTACTCACTCACTCATTCATTCATTCTTCCTTCTCATGCAACCCAAGTTGGCCTTGAACTCTTGATCTCCCTGCCTCTGGGATTTCAGGCTGTACCACTATGCCCAGCTTGGACAAGGTGATTCTTAAAAGGATGTCAGTTCTCATCCTCAGGGATAACCCCTCACTAAGGAGGCTGAAAGCTGCAAACGCACCTGACTGAACTTGGTNCTATAGGGAAGATGGATACAACACATCTGTTTTAGGTACCTTACTACTTCCCAGGGAAATGAGGCAAAATCCCTAACTCCTGCTCTGAGGTCCCTCACTTTATGAAGCATTTGGTATGGGTTTATTACTATTTTTTTCCATCTTTATAAAAGATCTTTCATTTATTTTTGCAGTGTCAAGGATAGAACATGCAAGGTAAATGTATCCCCACTGAATGACACCATACCTAAGCTCCTGTGTTTTTTTTTCCCCTTTCCTAATAGAATTTAAACAGGCATTTTTGTATTAGACAGATGCTGACTTCATATTTGACCCCCACTCATCCCAAGGTTAAGCCACCTGCTCTGCTCAAGGACTCATCAATGTGCTTGGCAGAACTGTGGGGCTGGCAATGAGAGCTGATGGCCCTCCTTTACAGGAGGGCAGGAGTGTAGGGTGTGTCCCCATGGGCACTCTGGATGCACTGCAGTTATCTGACTATGGCCAGAGGTCAGGGAAGGCTCTGGAACTCTANCAACAAGGGGCTGTCTCTTGAGTNTGCAGGGGAGCTGTTTGTGGGGCCAGCNCAAGGGGCAGTTCATCATAGTGCTNGCCCCAGATCTTTCTGCTAGGATGCAGCGGAAAGCAGCTCTGCTCAGAAATGNACTCTNGGAGACGTTCTTGGGCTTTTAAAGAAAGGCTGCCTTATCTATCACCATACATCTNCTCATCACCTCTAACTCAACATTCTTGGTCTGGAGTCTCAGCTCTGGCATAGAGTCCTGTGAGAGAGTCTGGCTTACATGGACTCTGCCCTTCCTGCCCTTCCTCGTAATACTGTTCTCTCCACACCCACCTCTACTGACACAAGAGATTCCGGGCCATGAAAACATCATATACAGGTACAACTGCTGGGGTAAGAGGATGCATGCTTAGTCCTAGAAGACACTGGTCAGCTAAACAGAAGTGACACTGATTGAAGAAGTCAGACNCCTCCTGCACGTGGCCCCTGGCATGCAAGGTTTCTGCCCCTCTCTTTAACCACAAGAGACCTAGGAGCCCCAGAGAGGTGAGGTGGCTTTCCTAAGGCTATAGAGTAACCAGTGGATGAGTCACCTCTACTTGGAGACCAGTATCTTCTGTGGAAACACCCGCTCCAAGGAGGCGCGCTGTTTTCCGCTTGCTTTCCTTCCTGTGATGGTCCTTCCCCTCCCACAGACTTGGAAGCAACAACTGGTGGGTCACAAGTGTGACTTACCGTTTCTGTTACCTTTCCAATAATTCACAAAGTGCTAGGGAAGTGGGCTGCATTCAGGACGTCTTACAGACTGTGACCCTTTCCAACCCTGCTCTTCTCTAGTGAAGGCTACCTACACTGCTGTAGACTTACAGGGTCACACAGCAACGATGTCTGACCTTGATTCAGAGGCAGGACCTTGATGGTGTAGGGAGAATGTATCACAGGGCGGCAGGGAACACANGAAGGACACAGGGCCTAGACCTAGGAAGTCTGAGTTGGAATTTCAGGTCCTATCCTAGTTACCATCAGTTTCCTCCCCTCCAAGGGGACAAAACACATGGCCTACATCTATTCCTAGGACTCTCAGGAACACATGGTCAGCAGCACCCAGAGGAAACTCCAAATGCTTCGACATGCTAAGGACTGTTTTAAACACAGTGCTCCTCTGTTCCATAACCTTCACACCGATTCTGAGGAAGACACTAGTGGTATTATGTTACAGATGAATAGANGGAGGGACTTGCCTACCGCACAGCNGAGAAGCAGAAGAACCAAGACTCCAACCCAATCAAACTGGTTCAAACCTCCTTGCTCATCAAGCTCTTTTGCTGCCAGCTGAATCTGGGGACCCAGTAAGACCACTGCCCCAGGGACCCAGTAGCCAGGCGAACCATGGGCATGGGCTGACCTGCTGGCCGCATCCTCTTCAGTACCCTTATCTAGTACACTGCTCAGGTTATGCTCGGCCTGTGTCTCCTCGGGCACCTCCTCCAGCTCCTCTACCTGCCTCACAGACGGGCGGTAGTTCTCCAGCTCGATCCTCTCAGGGGTGCCCCTCAGCCTCTTGGCGATGCTGGGCTCCTCCAGGCCATTCATGCTGGAACCTGTGGGAAAAGCACACAGGCAAGCTCTGAGGATGAAGCGCAGAAGCGGAACTCCAGCAACGGATGACGGGAGCTGGTGCTGGATGAAAGGGAACGCTNACCATTGGNATGACCATAACCCATTTCTCAGAAAAGATACATAGTCCTCCCGGAAGTCAGAACATGGGCGACTGAAAGCCGAAAGGGCCGTGGATTGGCCTGAGAGCAGGAAATGAGGCTGGTAGGTGGGGCAACACTTCCCTTAGGAGACACAGAGATCACACATCCTCATCTGCTTCCTGTCAAGTCAGAATGGAAAGATGCCACCTAACAGGTGATGGTGACTGGTTTGAGGGGAAGGGTCTGTGCAGGCCTTCAGGTGGGTCTCTCATCACCAGGGACTAAGAGATTCACAGGGAGGGTGTCGTAGTTCTAGTGGCCCACTCCAAGATGGACTGAAGTCTGGCAGCAGTCTGCTAAGGCGTCTTGCAGACCTGCAGGTGGCGTAGCATCTGCCTGTGTCCTGTCGCCATGCATTTGGTAAAGATTCTGTAGAACAAAGCACGCCACAAAGGTGGTGCTGCGTCCTCTGCACGGCTGCTCAGTGGAGAATGGAATCAGGCTTGGCAGTTGTGGGGCAGGTGTGCCACCTCACCCTAGCAGCACACAAGCACACTTTCCCTGCAAACATTCAGCTATGAGGTGAGACTTAGACATCATAGAGTGCTCGGCCCCTGTCATCCTTTCACTCAGGGACCTGAGCTTCTGTCAGTGATCTCTGCTTGTCAGTTAGAATGACTGGGGACACTAGAAAGTCTTTTGAATTCTACCACTTCTCCGGCATATCTTGCTTTTAAGTATTTTTGAGTAACACTCTATACTCAACAGTGTTTTCAAAACTTAAAACATCACATACAAAGCATCCGTGTCTCTCTAGTCTCCTTCGATCCACAGCAGGCGCCCTGTCTCATTTCTCACCACCACCGTTCCTCTCTGACACTCTTTACCGACCCAGTTCTGGTCAGAGGCCCCTCATTTATGCTATAGTGTCATGACACCACACAGGTACACTCAAATAAACCCATCTGACCCTGATTCCACCAGTGACTGGCAGTGTTGGAACATGGTCCAAGAATGGAGTCGTGTGAGAAGAATTCTGAGTGCTTGTGAGAAAATGCCAAGAAAACAAGAGTCTTGTGACCTCGGTTTCTTCAAAACAAGGAACTGGTCTTAGAATGTGTCTTCGTGCTCCTTTCAAGTGCAGCAGACAGGAGTGAGTTACTTCCGATTACTCATCACAACTAGCTATTGTTATTTGTTTATATGCTTCTATGGAAAAACAGGTTTTTCCTATGTGCAACTTGTCNCTGGGATTGTATACAGTTTGAACTCATGAGAACTTACTCATGTGATTTTTCTTAATCCTCAGAGTATAAATTGCCTGGTGCTCTGAATAAAGTTGGCTATTGCATGAGACTTCAGTCGGCCTCATTTTAGGCTCCATTCTCCAAGGTCCCACTGCTTCTACAGTGGTGAGCATCCAGCATCTTGATGACATGAGTACAATCCAGAATACATGTACATAGAGGTGGAAGGAGAGGANCAATTCCACNAAGTTGTCCTTTGATCTCTATATGTGCTTTGTGGCACACCTCCCTACACCATACATACATACAACAATAATAAATGAAGTTGGTTTTTTTCTAAGCACCAACAGGTAACACTGGAGGTTTTCCATGCAGTGCCACACCAACCCAATCTGGGATGACAGGCATCTTCTCAGGCAGACCTGAAATAGTTGAGCAACTCTGGTATCCTGACTAGTTGTACAGGAAATGCTTTGAGGGCTGGCACTTCTGCTGTGTACAGTTTTTGTTGTTGAGACAGGGTCTCTAGGCCAGGCTGCCTCAAATTCAGCCAAGGATGATCCTCCTGCCTCCCAAGTGCAGGGATTAGAGGCATGTGCCACCATATTTGATGCTGGGAATTGAATGCAGGGCCTCATGCATGATGGGCAAGAACTGACTACAGCCCAGCCTGTAAGTGTTTTCAACTCTTCTGCCATGGCACGGGAGGGGTTTTCTATGAATACAGNCAGGTANAGGGTTTGGTGAGCACATCTGCTGCACTCTCCAGGTTCTTCTACAGCCGCAGCATCCAAGGTGACCAGAGAATCTTTACTGAAAAGCAAGATCTGACGCTAAGATTGCTAATCCAGGCAAGAGTGTTCTGATGGGATCTGACCACACATCCTTGGGTTTACCTCTCCTAGTCNGCTCACCCTCGGAGAGAGAGCATCACTTTAAATACCCTGCTCCATTTTTCAACACTAAGTTCACAGTCTTGAAAGTATAAGCTACACACACGGCTGGATGAAGGTACAACTGGATNAGGGTGTCGGGGAGCTAAGTGCACAGACTACAGGAGATGGGCAGGCAGCTAAGCAAGTAGGATCCCACTCATTCTCCAAAGCAAAGCTGGCTGCCCAGGTCTCAGGAGGGCACAGGCTCCCGGGCACTGCTTCATCCGTCCTTTCTTTCCTCATCAATGCCCACCAGCTCCACATGATAAATACGGGCAAGCAAGCCGAGGACTCTCTGACCACACACAGTGGGACTCTTTCTCAGCATGAGCCTGACAACTGNTCTTACTCGGAAAATAGAGGAACAAACACGAAGCAGGCGTACGTTTCCCCAAGAATAAGCCTCCCAGGAACTAATATGGAACAATACCAGTTCCAGTTNTAGATGGGAAGAGCAACTATCCCTTTGGGGCAAANAACCAANGTTCATCAGTTCTAACCCCAGCAAGGTCAAGGTGGAGTGAGCAGATGCCCATGAGGAGACACAGCGNAGAAGCAAAGTCACATCTGTGGTGTGCTGGGAACTCTGTCAGAACGCTGGGAAAGATGGCGGCTGAAAACCCTGGCCATTCTTCCACAGACTTGTGGATACCATGTCAGGCGTAAGTTATCAAGTACTACGACAGACGCATGGGGCCATGAGAGGATCTAAGGGAGCAGCATCGTGTCCTGGGTATTCAGGGAAGGTCTGCTGAAGGACTATGTGGTCAACCGGNTTTAGAAACCATACCACAAGGCTGGCACTACACTTTGTAAACCGGGTAACTGAAGTCTGCAGACACCTAGGTGCTTGAGGTCACACAGCTTGTGGCGGTGGGGCTAAGGATTGAGCTTTAGGAGGACAGCAGTGATTCAAGTGACCACCATGCTGTCCCTGGACTTGTAGAGTGCTAGTCATCCCTGCCTCAAAAACAAAACAAAACAAACAAAAAAACAATGTGTGTGGGGGGAAGTAAAGGGCTGGGAATGCAGCTCAGCCGGACGCCTGCTTGCTGAGCATTCACAAGGCCCCAGGGTTCAATCCCAAGCAGCACAGAACCAGGTGTGGTAGCAGACCAGAAACTCAAGGTAATTCTTGGCTTTTAGGGAGTACAGGCTGGCCTGGGCCAGAGAGCCTGCCTCAAAATCAACCAACCAACTCATCCACCCACTCAGAAACAGTAAGATGGAGGGAGGTGCGCTGTCTCTGCCCAGTGCCACTCACAGAGTTCTAGCTCACCCGAGCTTTTAGTGACAATGGACTACTTAGGCAGGGAATCCCAAGTATTAGGTTTCACGGAGGCTCAGTTTTCCCAAAGGNAAGATGACATTCAGAGTATACTTGGTAGGTACCCAACACTCTCAGAATGCCAAAGTGGGATGCACACTTCCAGCTCACAGCCTTAGAGTGCCTTAGGAAGCACAGTGTAATGAATCAAGGAGATGAACATCCTTGATTCTCTGTCCTGACCCAGGAGCTATCAGACAGACAGATGGTGAAGACGGATGCAAGGAACGGAGAAGTGGAGTGGTGGAGGCCTTTGTGGTGGTGGCGACATCATCTCAAGACTAGAACATCCCCTCCCATCAACACATATAAGCCCCTTGGAGAAGGAACTGCAAGAGACAAGGAATGAAAATTACCAGCAGGCAGCACTGGCATTTAAAATGCTTCAAAGCTTGCTAGCCACTTAGGCTGAGGCAGTAGGATTGCTTGGGCCAGGAGTTCCTGTGTCANATACTGAGACTGGATCTCTAAACAAATAAGGNTGGCAGGAATTGGTCTGAGAAGGTAAGGCAGAACCATCCTTGTCAGGATAGCTGGCCACCTGCCCTCCAAATCATATGCTTCCTAAGAGTGGCCACCATGCAGGGACTTACCAGCTTAAAGTGTAATGAAAGACCTGGAATCAGTTCCAAGGCTGATTCGTCTCTAAGTCGGGCAGGCTGATCTCAGGTCACAAGGAGGCCAATTACAGCCTCATGCATACCAAAAGAAAGAGCTCCCAGCATCTGGTTGCATCCTAAATAGGAAAAAGGCCCTGGGCCTGACCTGAGGCTCTGTTTTGGAACAGTCACTGCCCACAGGAGCACCATACATCATCCCCAAAGCAGCCTTGCTTACAGGACAACCTGCTCTCAGCTGATGCGCAAGGGCTGCCAGAATCTTTTATTTGTAGCTGTCTGATTCACAGAGAGTGTGAGGGATGCAGACAGGCTTCAGCGTTCCCAGGGCCTCAGTGGCACCTGCTCTCCCTGCCCCCTCCCTGGCCTTCCTGCTTTGCTGACAAAACTTCAGGGCTGGGTGCAGGTTTTAGGCACCTGTGGGTATCACACAAGCCATCTAGAGGCTTTCTCTTCCTCTGTCTTGAATTCATTTGTGGCTCATTTTCCCAATTCCTTTTTCCTTCTAATAAAACTTTACCAATACACCATTAACAACTGCACTATTTATGGGGTACAGTATGATCTCTCCATACATACAATGAGCAATTTCCACCTTCTCAAACACTTATCCTGTGTGTTGGGACCGTTTGGATCCTTCTCTTCCAGTTATTTTTGAATGAGATAATGTGGTGTAAAACGTGGGGACATCCTGGCTGTAGAACACTTGGCCGGTCCCTCTGGCCTCATGGGTACTGGTGACCTGGTCTCTCTACCTTGCCTCTCTCCCCTTCTGTGCTTTGGTAATTGTTCTATTTTATGTTTGGATGAGGTCAACGTTTTCTGCTGGGGAAAGCTGAGTAAAACCTGAGTTTGATGAGAGGTAGGGACAAAGTACAGGGAACCAAGACAGGTCTTCCTTGATGTCATCCCGCCCCACCTAAAGTAATGTGGCTGCCAGGATTCAGTCATCCAACCACCCACTCCATCCATCTTCACAGATGCCATCTCCCCAACCCCAGCAACTGGTGTCACAGCCAGCAAACTGGGTCTCTGTACCAGAGGAGCCTGCTTTTTGATGGAATACTGTGTCACATAGCTTCTAGGGGTGACTAGAGGGATGACTCAGGATGTCAGCTGGAACCATGTTAAGAAGTGGCTCTGTGCCTTGAAAAGATTGGTCCGTCTATAATACACTGGCCTGAAATGATTGGTCCATCTATAATACACTAGCCTGACATGATTGGTCTGTCTGTGATACACTGGCCTG
>LZPO01034124.1:1125259-1135644 GCA_001675575.1 Neotoma lepida
ACCAGAAGTGAAGCCAACAGCTCTATAAGCCTGCTGGCGGGACAGACTTCCCCTGGGGTGCACACTGTTCCAGTTACTGTAAACTCTACGGCCTTGGGCTNGAGTATTTGACATGACTCCACACTCTCACAGGTAACGCCGCAAACAGCTCTGATTGTTCCTTTCCTCACTTTTACATATCAGTGATGAAACTCTTTGTTCTTTTGTCTTCTGAGTTCCCACAGGCAAGTTTCCAGGGCTGGGAATCACTGCTAAAAAAAAGGGGGACCCGTCTATTTCCTGTAATGAAGAGATACATCCTTGCTGACTTACGGCGGCCCCCACGCCTTCCCAGAAATCCCAGTGCAAAGCTCTTGCTCTACAGAAGAGCTCTTCTCTCATGTGCCTTGCGTGTGAGATGACAGAGTGGGGAAAAAGGGAAGCTGCGTACACAGTGGGCACACAGGCACATCCTGATCNTGGTTCCTTGGCTCCATGGCCTTGCTTCTGCGCCTGGTTCTAACAGTTCTAACACAGACCAGTGTAGGGCTTAGGGAGCATATAAAATATCCAGACAGTGCACTACCCATGGCGACTGNTGCTGCTGCTAACTTTACATGCATCCCTATTTCTCTACTTTGACTTTTCTGTTTTGAGATAGAGTTTTACTATATAGTTGGTGTAGTGCNGGCTATGTAGCCCAGGCTAGGCTCAAAATCACAGCAATCCTCTTACCTCAGCCCCCTGAATGCTAGACTACAGACATATGTCACCACATCTGGCTTAGTGATCACTTTCTTTTCTATCTTTTTATCTTCTTTTAATTTTTGATGGTATTAGGGATGAGATCTAGGGCCTCCACTCCTAAACAATTACTCTATCACCCAGCTGTGTCTCTAGCCTCCAACTTTGTTTTCTGTGACNTGGTGTGACAGGTACACTGAACAGCATCAATCATGNAGGAAGATAACAGGGGTCAGCACACCTCCAATTTTCTACAGGGCTTCTGAGGATCACCTTTCAGCAGGAAAGGCTGCAAACACAGGCAGCCCTTTGCCAGGGGGTGCGGAACCCAAACCCAAAGACTACTGCTGGCTCCTGGCAATGTACAAACAGGAAGATTTTGGCTTTGGCCTTGTGCAGACACCCTGTTAGTCAGTCCCCTCACCTCATAGCAGTACAGCTGATTCTCGGACAGTCCACAGACTCACGCCAGGACTGCCTGGAACCACCTTCCTTCCTTCCTGTGTCATGGTGTCACTGGGTTCCTGCCAGTGTCAACTCCCCAAGAAGATGGACCAAGAAGAAGGAAGGTGGCAGCTCAGTCATTCTCATCAGACTCAACTCTAGAGGAGAGCGTTTGTCTTTCAAACAGAACCTACCAGCCTGGTCTCCGGGTGGTGGAACAGTGGAAGAGAAATCACACAGCTGCTCTCTCTACCCTGTTTTTCTAGATTTTGGCAGTTCTAGCAAAGAGGGAAACAAGCACACACAAGCTGTTATAATCCCCTTTCAAGGGATGCTNCTGTTGCTTCTCGGAGATGGGCTCCCTTTTCCAAGGCTCCAGTTAGTCTGAATCACAACTCTCATCTTTCAAGTTTCAATCTGAGCAGATACTGAATGCCAAGGGGATTCTCCTAGAACTTTCTACAAATACCTGTCATGTGTTTGTTGAAGAAAAGCAAGGCCCACTGAGTCCCAACACTGTATTTTTATATGAAGGAGCANCTGTCACCAAGGTCACCTTTCTCAAAGAAAGAGCCTCGGAAGAGGTATGCTACCAATGAGTGTTCAACCTAGCAGCCAGCCAGCCAGTCTTAGAGTCTCAGGAAGGTATATGACACTGNATACANAGATGGTGGGTTCTGATGACAGAGATAACTGAACGTAAAGTAACTACTAAGGACAAACAGTCACAGGTGACAACATACGAGAAATCAGGCTACATTTCCTATGCAGTATTTGTAACGAAGAGGGACTATTCCTGGTGACTCACANAGTCACGAAAGGGGAAAGGGACTATTCCTGGTGTCTCACAGAGTCACAAATGGAGGGAGGGACTATTCCTGGTGTCTCACAGAGTCACAAATGGAGGGAGGCAGTCACAAGTCACTGTGGGCAATTTAACACAATTAACATACAATCACAAAGAACTAAGTACAGAAAAAAGGTAAAGCAAAGAAACAGAAGAGGCCAACAGAAATCCTGACTCCACCTCTACAGACCCTACCGGCAATTATCCCAGCATGCCCCAGAGTCCGGAGCAGGTCAGACCCGCAGCTCTGCATTCTTTTAACTTTCTCTAAACCTACCCTACTACCAACTGAGAAGGGTGTAGACATTCACCGTGGGAGAATATTCTGCCTGTATTTTGAGCAACCACACTGGGGGCTGAAAAACCAAAGGCAAGGCTGAGTTTAGTCACTGTGACTTAAGGCTCCAATGTTGACAGCAACTTAATCGCTTGCCAACTGTCTTAAAGACTCGTTAAAGCACCTCAGACACTTTCAAAAAAATGTTTACAAATCAGTGTGCAAAGCTGAGNAAAAGATGGCCCAGAGGAAGTAAAAGGGAGATGGTGAACACGTGGCTGGTAACACCCGGAAGTAATTGAAGGTTGCTCCCTATGCCTAGAGGCCCGCCTCCCTTCCTCAGGTGTACAGCGGGGCCTTTGCACAATCAATCCCACACCCTCTGGAACTGTGTCACAAGGAGACAATGAGTGATTGTCAAGAAAGAGGCCTGCCAACATTTGGTAAACACCCTGGGTGGGGACAGGAGTAACCGGCAGGCATGACGTAGCCTAGGTCCAAATGTCAGCAAGGCCCCTACCCCCATTCTCTATGACTTATCTACTTGTTGGCACTTGCTAGATGCTTGGCTGCATGCGAGCTGTGAGGAAAGGCCATGCTTGGCATCTTGGGTTCTGGAGTTTTCTGGAAAGGGCTCGAATCCAGTCTTCCTAAAACTCCCTGCTTTGAAGTGAGAGCCCCACTGAGTGGATTCTTCTTATTCACACTCTTATTCACACCCCACATGTGGGGTTTGGGCCCTNCATTTCATCATGAAAATAGAGTGGCCAACTTGTACAATCTGTTCTCCTTCCATGCCTGTGCTCAGCCTCTGTGCCAGGGGGTGTCTTAATTTGAGAGATTGTCAGGGAATGTATAAGAAAAAAAAAAAAAAAAGAACAATTTTGAGATGTTTCAGAAGTAAACTGAGTTCCCTTGGAGATTTTCCAGGATCTTCACAAGGGCTGGCACAGAGTCACATCAGCTATTGGCCAATCAGCACAGGGTCCTACTGGCAATGGCCTTCATCCCTTTATGACTAGATCTGAGATGGCGAGGGCAGCTAAGGGTTAGAGTTTGAAGATCTTACACCTGTATACTGCCTCTCTTTATCACTGGCTCGTGCTCAATCCTTGTACCTGCCATCTCTCTCTCTCTCTTCCTTTCGAAAGCACAAGAACACTATTTCAGGGAGAGAGGGCCATGTCTGTGTCCCAGAGGTCTGCTGCTGGGTGGACAGATGTCAGCAAGGAACAACACCCAGACTTCCCAAAAGGGTAAACTCAGTACAGAGTACTTCACCCACTAGGTGCCCATTTTTAGCCCCATGGCTGGCATGCTGATGAGCAGGACTGTCACTACTCCTTGGTTAGCAGCAACATGTGTGAGTAGGACAGGCTTGCCTCTCCGGGCTTGAGGATGGTCCAACGACACTAGACAATAGATCTCAGGAGCCANGTCCCTCCTAAGACAGCTGAGNAGAGACTCCAGCTGTGGAGCAAAGAACAAGGATCCCAGTGTGAGCAGGACCCCAGTCACCATGCCTGAGCAAGTGCATCTACAGAGAGGGAAGACACTTAACTGGTCCCAGTTCTCCTGAGGAAAGCACCTGACACTATGTCCCCTTGGCAGACTTGGGCTNTGTGTGGAAATTTATCCTTCATCTGCCTAGCCTGAGGTCCCTCACGCTGGCTCACCAAACAGGGGACACATGGGTGGGTGGCTCTTACTGTTCTTTATTTACAGTTGCTGCAGAGCCAAACACCCTGTATTGTGCCACCCTGCACAAGGTCCTTCCATTAATAGGACTCTATACTCTGTGAATAACCTGGTCCCCACGGCCATCTGTGCTCTCCCTACCCTCAGCGTAAGTGAGGGCCCTGAGGAACAGTGGCTTCTACAGCTCATGCCCCACACCTGCCTGCACTTCCCCTTTCCCACGCTCCAATCAGAAAAAAGAGAAAGAAAAGAAAAACTCAGAAACCTGAAGATTGTTTGGAATTTATTCTCTTAAATAAGAATGTAACATTTGTTTAAAAAAAAAAACAAAAAACAAAAAACCAAAAAAACCTTAAAGCACACCTTGGTTTCACAGTAATGGCAAAACAAAGTTACACAATTAAATAAAAAACTCACAAAGCAACACACCAAAAAACTCACAATAGCACAGATTAAAAACAAGGGCAAATTAAAAGCTTTAGGGAAGGTCAGAGTAGACAGGCAAAGTGTTCCTTGGCACAGCTAGTCCTCCCCACTCTGGCTTCTATGGACCTTAGCTTTGGGCATTGTTTGCTGCCCCCCCTCCTGCCTCACCCCAAGGGAATAGTAACGTGGTTAAAAGTGAACTCCTTACTTCACTGACCAGTATTCAGGGCACAGAGGGCCTAAGACAGTCCNACTGTGCTGCAGGAAGCAGCCAGGCACAGTCAATACTAAGACAGAGGGTAGCTGAGATAGCTACAGGAGCTAACACAGCCCACAGGTTGCCTTGAGGGAAGTTAGGTGTCTGTGACTCTCTGGTCCCCCTACCAGCAAGACTACTGCTTTGCTGACTAGGAAAACTGATTACCTGAGTTTGGGGGTCTGCACCACCCGTCTTCTGAGAGATCCAGCCCCATGTCTATGCCTCCATATGTGACTGTGCCTAGCTGATGAGCTCCCTTGGAATGTTGACTAGGCTGGGGTCAAGCCAGGGCAAGCTTTCAGAGAACGCTCCTATGGCTTTCAGATCAACAAGTAACTTTAAAAACAGTCTTACTGTTATCATTTAGGGCACAGTATATATAAATANTATCTACCTATACACTGAATTTAAACCCATACACATATAGATATACAGATATACATAGAGAGGTGTGCATACACAAACGCTCACTCAGTGCCACTGCTTACTTTGGCTCTACTGGTAGAGGTGGGGAGGCAGACAGGATGGCAGCTGTTCCACAGTGCTCCCTTTGCTGGGTTTTACAGCAGGCTTAGAAGGGACNAGGCCCTACNAAGCCATGAGAGGATGGCTGACCTCCCTATCAGGCACAGTGACATTCTTTGTAGCATGTGACTATTCTGGCTAGTGTGGGCAATGCCTGTGTTTCCTAATAGCCCACCAGGATTCAACTGTGGAAGCCCATGGGTACCATGTACCGTGTAAAGAGTATCTGGGGCCAGGGAACAGGCCAGTGCCACTTGTGACTAGAACTTCTCCAGGAAAGACACTCTTCCTCACAAGGCAACTGGGGAATGTGCTCCTCCCGCCTGCTCTGTTCTCTGCACTGCAAATGTTCTAGACACTGCGCACTGGGAGAAAGGCGCTTTTTCCCTTCCCATCCACGTGCCCTGTGCCTCACGTTTAGTTCTGCATAATGGGATTCCTCTACCCAAAAAAAGAACCACTTGCAACCAAGGGCTCACATCCAAGAGAACAGCCATCCCATCCAGCTTTTTCTTTGCCTGTTGTCCAGCCTTTTCCTAAATTCCAGGCAGGTACCGTGAGGCCAGGGTAAGGAAATCTGTGCCAGGCCCACTGATCTGTAGCACTGAAAAGAGGCAGCTTGGAAACAAAGCAGTTACAGGTTTGAGAACAGAAGGAGGAGTTCTATATTAAAAACACATTACAAACAGAAATTCTGTAAACAGTGTCTCAAACAGCAGCAGTAGACAAGGTTACCAGACGAAGACAATGCGTTAAATCGGGCCTATGCGAGGTTATGGTGGGTTATATTGTTATTTAGGGATATTTTTGTTGCTGTTATTTTGTTTTTGTGACAGCACTAACTCTTGCCTAAGGGGAAAGAAGGGAGCAGAGGGAAGAGCTACGAATTGAAGGTGGCGCAGGACCAGGAGTGCAAGGCCGCTGGCCACAGCCTGACACTTCCTGCTCCTCCTTCACTGTAGGTTTCAGGGAGCACGGGCAGCCACATGTGACAGAACAGGGACCAGGTTAAGAACCCTTCTGTGACCCATTCTGGGAGCCTGAGGCACTGGGCTTTGTCTGAACCTTTCTGGAGGATGTTTAGTCAAGCACTGAAAGCTGGTGTGGGATTCAAACAAGGAATTTCTACCACAGAAGAAACAGAAACCTACTGCATGGCAACTCTAAACCGTCCCTCAGAATTCTGTCTCCTTTCCAGTCCTTTCCAAGGGCAAGTGCTAAGGATCTGGGCATGTTCAGGGCTCAGGGCTGTGATTTCCAAACCGTGAGTCCAGCTTCCCATTGCAGGGAGTCCCTGGGGCTAGGGTACACTGCCAGCCTTGTTCCCTTTGGACACTCAGCCTGGGATACTTTGGGACTTNGACTCTTCACCCCCTCNTGCTGTTCTGAAAGCCGTTCTACCTCAGGCTATTTCTCTGTTGTTTTGATTCCTTAACCACACTGGCAAGTCCCATTTTCTCAGTATTTTATAAAGCCTTCTTTTCCTTATCTACGGATCCCTTAATTCTTCAGAGTGCCCTAAAAATCTGAAACCCATTATGCTTTCCTTGGACAGGCAGAGAGGCAAAATGAACAAGTCAAAAGAGTTAACAAAACCATTGATATTTCTTTTTAGAAGAATGTTCTTGCGCCCTTCGCCCATGGGAAAAGTGGAACTCTGTCTGATTGGGTAGTCAGGTTCCTTGGCAAGCCGACTAGGTGGAGCTCTCACCTGATCATGTGCGCATTCCAGTGTAAAGCCAAAGTTGTGTCTGGGGCCAGGGTACTTTTCCCTGCCAGTGTGTGCTCTGGAGTGTCAACTGCTGAGAAATCCTACCAAGGGCTAACAGACTTCACAGGGCTCAAAGTCACGCATGGCTTAAGTCTGGTTATAAACTATGAGTCCCATCACGAGAGCACCTAAAAGCTTCAGCTTCCTCAGAGTAAGAAGGGAACACAGAAAAGAGGCAGTCAAGTTCACTAGGCCTGGCTGGGGTTTCTGTGCCTTGGAGGCTTAACATACCCCACCCCCACAGTGCTCCTGCCAAGCCCCAGGCACATTCTCCCTCCTCTGGTACAAGTGCCCAAGGCTGTGTCCACTCCTCACTTCATCAACGGAAGCAGCCCTATCTGAAAGCTAAGAAAATAGTNCTCNATCATGGAAAGTATACCTAAGCTCCTCCGTGGCTTCTGACATTGGCTGATAATCTTTCATTTTTATTTGAGTTTGTACCTGGCNNTGTAAGATATATTTGCTGCTGGTCATAGTGGCGCACACCTTTAATCCCAGCATTTGGGAAGCAGAGGCAGGAAGATCTCTGTGAACTTGAGACCAGCCTGGTCTATACATCCAGTTCTAGCCAGGGCTACATAGTGAGAATCTATTTCAAAAACCCCACACAAAAAATTAAAAAAAAAAATATATATATAGTTGTAAACAAGAGAAAATGTGTGACATACAGAAATACAGCCCTCGAGACTTCACACATAAAGGCAACCCATGAGAGACACCTGGGGCCACCACAGGGGACTCAGGACCTCTCAGCAGTGTACAGAACTGTGGCTAGTTTTACAAGGGCTGACGGGGAAATTTTAAGGGAAAAAAGCAAGACAATTCTCTACAGTCCTCATTTTTCTGACACTCCCCATTCTACCTTGCAATGGACAGAGATGGCATGTTTTCTGAGGTCTGAGGTAGGATGGTACCGCTAAGCTCAACACAGGAAGTGGTAATGAGAGTGGGACAAGGGGGGATCTTGACTTGGAAACTCAGATGCCTAAAGTGATTAGGATAGGGTGGTCCTTGTCACATGGACAATCTGGACACAGAGCTGGGGAATGGGATGCAAAAACTTCAGGTTTCAGTGAACACATTCAAACTGTGGGCCACAGTTTTCTCTGAGATATGAAACAGGCCCTACACTGGGGTCACACAGAAGAAACCTATGGCTCTGGGATTTCCCTGGGTCAATGACATAGCAGCCTCTTTTGGGATTCTGTTTACCTATGGGGTCTGCACCAAGTACCTTGGTGTGCCTTGGGAGTGTGGGGTAACCCCACTTACCAGACTGCACCATCACTGGCTCACAGTCTGCCAGTGAAACTCCCCTCCAATCTGCACCAGAACCTCTGACAGGCCATAGAGGAAGGGGACGCCAAACGCCAGCAGCTGACACATGAAAAAGGAGTCCAGGGGGTTTTGGGCCACTTGATGCCCAATTGAAGAAATGTTGCTTTGGAGGTGTTGACTCATGCCCTTGGCCTTGTCACAGAGGCCGAGGGAGTGATGCACCACCCAGCCAAACAAGGAAGTGAGGCTACCTGGAGTTCTCTCAGCTGAGCTGGCGGCAACGCTGGCCAGTCCATTTGCATCTGCAGTGGGGGCATCCTGCAGGGGTCCTTTGGCGTCCTAGAAGAGTCCATAAGAAAAAAGAACCGTGACTCAAACTGCAACCCTCAGACTCAGAAGGCAGTGACCTCGAGACCGGCTACTCTGTCTGTCTACTGTCTACTCCCTCCCTTCCTCAGAAAGAAGTCTCTTGATCCTCTTAGATATCAAAATCTGTGATGCACTGACATATAATACATATGCATCCTCTTGGCAACTTTAAATGCTCTCTGGATGACTTATACAACAATGTTAACTACTATCAGAGTAAAGGGTTATTATACTGTATTAGAGGACAGAAGAGCACACAGATCCAGTACAGAAGTATTTTCCCTCCATGCATGGGACCTAGGATGGACTCCACGGACACAAAAGGCCTGTACACCTCTTCCCACTATCCCTCTGCAATCAACTCAAGCCTTTCAAAAGAGCAGTACTCGGCCTGTATGCTGCCAAAGTGCTGTCCATGAAGTGAAGGGATTGCTCAGGCCACCAGACAAAAAGAGAACAGACCACTCTCACTGAAGCAGAAGAGAAAACAAGGGCTTAGATAATAACTCATGGAAGCAGAGGTTAAAGGGCAGCAGGCAGAGTAGCTATGGCAGTCTGGTCTCCTCAGGATGGAGAGCAGCGGTTGGCCCTCAGATGCCTGGGGTGTGGGCCTGAGGAAAGGGAAGGACTCCTGAGGCTGCCTATTCTCCAGCTACAAGGAAAAGAGCTCTGACCTCTGGGAAGGAATAGTTAGTTGCAGTGAGCAGCAGGGCTCCTTTCTGCTCAGAACAAGCCCTGAGCATTGTCTCTGAGAGCGGCACCACCAGAAGCTTGTAAACCTGGCTTGTCTGCATCCAGCCAACTGCAGTTCCTCTCAAGCCCACTCATGGGACAGGCGACACTCTCTGACAGTCCCACTCACAGGAAGTTACCTTTCCAGACAGAGGAGCCACTGCTGGCCTCTTCCTTTGTGCGTAGCCAGATAGCCGGTAACAGTAGTGCGGCTTACAGTAGAATTTGCCTGCGGACAGAAAGAAGCAGGGAAAAGAGGAGTGAGCAATACGCCACAAAGGCGAACTTGGCTTGCTGGCCACGGGATGCCATTGCATAACCCCTACCCCCAACAGCTCCCAACTCCCCCCACAATCCAGAAAGGCCAGCCCCAGCCTTCTTTTCCTGTGGCTGATGCAGAGGTCTTTCCCTTTGGGTGTGTGAAGGTTGCTGAGCCACCACCAATCAGTGCCCAGAGCAAAGATGTGAGGCTTGCATGACAGAGCTAGCAAACAAAGTAGTAGTGTGTGAGGACAAAGACACGGTCACATGAAAACTGAGGCGGCATTTCTGGGGAGGACAAGAATGAATACAAGTGCAGGGTGGAGGCAGGAAGGCTTCAAGGGCTAGGGCGGTGCCAGTTACTAAGTCTGACAGGACTATCTCTGCCCCCGCTTCACTACCAATGGACTCCTACCTTCCCTGTCACTAGCCATGGCCAGTCCAAAGCAGGCTGCAACCCTACAGTGTGCTAAAAATAATACAAGGGGCGAGAGGTGGCTGCGAGGTAAAGGAACTAGCTGCGCACAAGCCTGACAACCTGACTTCAATCCCTAGGACCCACCCAAAAAGCAGGACGTGGTGGTGGTGGTGGTAATCTCCAATCCCAGCATTCTTATGGACAGACAGGAGGCGGAGACAGGAGAATTGGCCAGGAGCTCGTGGGTCAGCTACCCCGGAGTATGTAGTGCAGCAGCAGAAACAGTAAGAGACTGTGCCTCAACAAGGTGGATGGAGATAACGGACTCCCCAAAGTTGTTCTCTGATTTCTACATGG
>LZPO01034124.1:1139448-1165936 GCA_001675575.1 Neotoma lepida
TGTAAATTAATCACGAGTTATAGATGACTCAATAAAGTGACAGACTGGGGAGTGTCTAGATTAAGCCATCTTGACAATCAAACCGAGTGATGGAAAGGGGGGGACACAGGTATCTGTCAGGCAGGCCCAAGGCGAACTGCCATGTACTCAGCTGTTTGTGAGTGTCATTTAATGACACAGGTAACATGGGCACTCGGTCTCCAATCAAGGTAGACAAGCACTTTAGCTGGATGGAGCAGAAGACATATGGTTCAGGAGGAGAAAGCAGTCAACACTGTGGGCACAACTGCAGCTGGTGATGCAAGTGGAACTCAGTGGCCACTTCATGGCAAGAGGTCTGGGGAGACCTCTGAGGAGAGGACGTGTGGGGACAGGAAGGCCAAGTAACCCATTACAACATGACTAGGAAAGTGTATTGTAGGTAGGGGACAGCTCAAGCAGGATCCTGTGGCACCAATTGTGTACTTGGGGAATGAGGATGTGATCAGTGTGCTTTGCCTCGTNTGAACTNNGTGTATCATTCCCATCAAATGTGCCAGCTCATGTGTTAAACAAAGGCTGGGNGTTCAGCTACTGGGAGAAGTTAGGCTGCAGGAGTGTGCCTTGAAAGGGACTGTGGACTCTGGTCCCTTCTTCTCTCTTTGGCTTCCTGGTAATGAGGTGAGCACGTCTGCTCTGCTGTACANCCCTGCCATGTGCTACCGTGNCACAGCCAGAGAGCAGCAGACCAATGAGTCACAGATTAAAACCTTCAAAACTGAGCCAAAATGAAATTCTTTTTTATATAAGTTGATTATCTCAGGCATACCGTCACATCGACAGAAGTTGATGAACACAACCTGTTAATTCCTAGAGGCACACTTACACTTCATCTATACCCTCAAGAGAATGAGGGATCTTCTTCCCAGGCACATCTAAGGTAAAAGACTGAAATAACCTAACAGTTCTGAGAGGGGGGGCCCACCTGCCAATCCCTCTCCCTGGAGTTCAAACATGCTGTCCCAAGATAAAGGATGTGTGAAAGTGGAGCTGGAAACTCGATACCAACAGGTTGCCTTCCTCACCTAGGTGACTCTTTCAGCTCTTCCCTAAGCAGTGTCTTTGTTAGTGCAGGAAGGTCCCATGGAGTTCACCATTTAGCTCCTGCCTTCTGTGTGACAGAGCCATGGCTGATCTGTATGACAGGGGTGACTTAATATGAGCTCTCTCTGCCATCACCTTCTGGTGTCTCTACAGCCAATACACCACCTATTGAGACACAGGCTTCCTATCATCCCCATGAGGATTGAGTTTCCTTCCCTATTCACCTAGGTTTGTTACTCTTAAATTAAACCACGTCCCATGAATCCCTCAGTATCCTGTAGGGACGGTGTCAGGAGTCATAAATGCCGTTGGCCACCTATTTCCATTCCCTTAAGAATCTTTGGGGGTGGGGTGGAGGAGGGCTGGAGATATCTCAGCGGTTAAGAGCACTGACTGCTCTTCCAGAGGACCCCGGTTCAATTCCCAGCACCCACATGGCAGCTCACAACTGTCTGTAACTCTAATTCCAGGGGATCTGACACCTTCACACAGACATACAGGCAGGCAAAACACTAATGCATGTAAAATAAAAATAAATAAATTATTAAAAAACAAAGAATCTTCGGATGANAAGTTGGCTGTTATTTGTTGGCACACTTCTCCACCTTATAACTAAGGTCTTTCCACAGTTAACCAGCAGAACTGGGCCCCAGGCCAGGAGATGCAGATGACAGAGGGGGTGACAAAGCTGAGCATTTCATTCTGCTCCGTAAGGCAGAAGCCTGGGTCTACTTTGGTTGCTGTTATCAATCTTAGGCAAGAAACATGAATTCTAGGAACCCTTACTATGTCCCCTTTAGCCTCCACAGTCTCGTGTGAGGTAAGATAGTGAGGGTGTGAAATGAAGTGAGGGGGATGACAGACATTTATGCCACCATATCTTTACCTCCTTGGCTGAGCTCTAACAGTCTAACAGTCTGGTTCCAGACTGCTGGGATTAAAGGCGTGTGGCCCGCCGCCCGGCTTGGAAAAATATTCTTAAAGAGTCTCAGAATTACTTTGCTGGGTGGTGGTGGTGCACACCTTTAATCCCAGCACTTGGGAAGCAGAGACAGGAGGANCTCTGAGTTCGAGGCCAGCCTGGTCTACAGAACAAGCTCCAGGACAGCCAGGGCTACACAGTGAAATCTTGTCTCGAACAACCCCCACCCCAAGTCTGAGACTTAAAAAAAGAAAGAAAAATGGAAAGAGACGGCTGAGAAGGGTTAGTATAGAGAGGAATGCAGCAGGGCCAAAAGGNGTCTGGCTCAGGAGGAGAAAGGGGTGTCACACTTAGTCGCTGACTTGACCAGTGTGCAGAAAGACTCACCGTCCTCTATGTCATAGGCGTATGCAGAGAGGCGCAGCGTGGTGGCGCAGTACTCGCATTTGAAACAGCTTCGATGGAAGAACTTGCCCTCAGCGCTCAGCCTCTCCATCACGTAGACTCGCTTTTGGCAGAAATAGCATGTGTCGCTGCCCCCCAAGTTCTGTGGGAACTCTTTCTTTATGGAGCCCTGTGGGGGTGGGTAGGGGAGGAGCATATCAGATTTTGTGGCCTCTCCCAGGGCCATACAAGCCCTCTGTGGGTGATGATAGTCACATGGACACAGACCGTGGGTATTAAATGACTACCAATGTTCTATTTGTGGCTTTCCCACAAGAGCAGCTCTCATGGAAGCTTTACTCCACAAGCCCCTCCGGAGGACCCTCAGTACAAGCCGGAGTCTAAACCTGTGATAATCAACAACCAAGATGCTTGTGATGAAGAGACCAAGATTTCAGAATGTCTTAACAATCAAACCAACNGTCTGCCGTAGTTTTGCTTGGGGGATAGAATAAATATACGTATACTTGGTGTTCATGTGTGCACACACGTGTGNGCACACACGTGTGCGCATCCCCTGAATACTGGAGGGACTATCTTTGAAGAGAAAAGTGCTCTTCCACAGAACATTCTAAATATTTACCACAGTCCTAAAAATTTAGTCATTGAAATCGAGACCACCTCAAGAAGGCTGCCACGTAGTATAATCCATGTGGCTACAGAAATCAGTAAGGCCCTCAGAAGAGGCGAGGGCTGCTCACCACCGTGCCGTGGCTAGAGACAGTGCCCCTGGAATATCTCTTACCAGTTCCTTCTTGTCTAGAAGGGTTTTGGGTTGCTCTTTCCTCTGAAGCTGATTGGCTATCTGCTCAGCCAATGAGCTCACTCCGCCCGTGTACATCTTTATATACTTCTATTGGTTGAAGATTACAGAATGATCAGAATGAAGGGAAATGAGAAGGAAAAAAATTACATTAAGGAGACAGGAAAAAAATTCTTTGAGAGGTGTAAAATGAATACACAGTGCAAGAGCAAACCATGCCAANAGAGTGCCCACAAGCAGAAACTGGGCAGTGAGCTCAACACGGGTGCCAGCGTCCACACGGTGGTCAGCACACGCGTGAGCAGCAGCAGTGGGGACAATGTTCCACAGGAAGAACTTGGTCCTTCGTGATTTTCCAAGAGTCCAGTTCTGGGGACAGGGAGGGAGAGAGCACAACGGAAGGGAACACGGAGGAAAAAGAGGGGCCTGCACCTGGACTCAGAGTCTGAGGGGTCAATTCCAGGAAGGTGGCTACAGTGTCAAGAGCTAGGAGAGGGCCCAAGGGGCTTCCATGTGGGCAACAGGTGTGAAGAGTTCTGGCATTGCTGGTGACCCCCTGCCTCATAGCCAGACCCATGGTGTCTGCTCTATACAGCTGACCACCCTGGGAAGAAGCTTCCTCTGGTCACTTCCCTACTGACATGCGGGTGGGCTTTGAGAGCAGAAAGACAGGGCTCCTCTACCCATACGTGGACGCTGGAATTCTCCCAGATCGGGTGGGACACCAAGTCACATGCTATACCCTGAAGGAAACGGCTCCTTTTACCCTGGAAGAATTGTTCTTAAAGATGATCAACGGCAAAAGAAGACAAAAATCCAGAGCAGAGTATGTTGGCACACGTTTGTAATCCTGGCACGTGGGAGGCTAAGGCGGGAGGATTGCCATGGGTTCAAGGCTGGCCTGGACTACACAGTGAGACAATCTAACCTCTTCCCCCAACACACGCAAATCAAACTAATGCAGTCCCCCTTTTGGCAATGCTGAAGAAACAAACAGGAAAAATGCCCATGTCTGCACGGTGAGCCACTGTGCTCACAGAAGCCTGGCACCCTGTGGTCCAGCCTGGATCCTGTCCTCAGACTACAGTCTGGTGGGCAGTCTTCTGGAGACCTGGGAGCCAGGACTCTGGATGGAGACAGGCATCTCATGGCAGGAAGTAAAGGACGCTCCCAGCCAAGTGGGAGAGTTTGTCACCAGTTCTGACCCAGATGCAGTTATCCCAAAGATGGCAAAATCCCCCAGTAAGTGGCTTCAAGGGACAAACCTGTAAAGCCACATGTAGAAGGGCTGCTGGCCCAAGCAGCAGCATGTCCAGGTTCTCTGGGGCCAACTCTGCAAGTCTGGGGACAGACACACTTGAGAAAACACTTCTCACTAGGCTCAGCCGAAGCNGGGCTGGAACTGAGCAATCAGTTTCATTTTCCAACTCAACTGAAGAGATTTCCTAGGATTGGTTTTACCTGCCAATTCCACAGTCTCTTAGATTAGGGACCTGGTGAAGGACAGGCCTGAGACAGGCAGACATCTGGTAGAGGAGAGAAGAAATGAGAGCAGAGCTCTTATCTGAGAGCTGCCCTCAAAGGACCGGAAAGTCACATCGTCTTCATTCTGCAGAGCAGATGGCGAAGTGCCAGCACGCTGCAATCCTAGCCCCACTGTGTGCACTCAGGACCTTTCTCTCATGACCAGAGACCATCACCTCAGCAGTCATGGCCTGGGGCTGCACATGCAGAGACATCTGTCATATTCAGTTCTTGGTGATGTAGCAACTCTGACAAGCATCCCCCAGAGAGGTGAAGACTCAAGTTCTGTTTGTTTCTGGCATGGAAAGCACATGGTTTTCCTCTTCCCGCTCTCAGAAGGGAGTCGAAGTGTAGCAACTGCTGGCTTAGCCCACTGCACATCACACACATGCACAGGCTTCTGCACGCATACACTGGCTAAGAATACAAAGCACAGGCAACACAACAGAGCCTCCGATCCCTAACAAACCCCTTGGAACCGGATGGAAGTCACTGGGGAAAAGAAGGCTTCATGCCACACATGAAGAAGCACCAAGAATGCTGTGTGCTCACTATTTTACTTAGGAAAGTTAGTGACAAAATGGTTCAAATTCTGTAGCACGTGATTATGAAAACGCAGTCTTCAGCCAAAGGTTGAAAAATGCTATCAATATTGGACACAGCTTAACAGTGGGTTCACTTGGACAGGCTGTGAGGTGTGAAACACTTAAAGAAAGCTAGCGGCCTATTTAGTGTCTGTGGACACACACACACACACACACACACACACACACACACACACAGAGCTTCCAAGGAGCCAGGCAAAGGTGAAGACCTCCTAGCCTCCCTCAGGTGGGTGACACCTGTGGAAATAGAGTGAGCAGAGGCTGCAGGAAAACATGGTTTTGCCAAGTCCAGGCCATGCTACCTGTCGGAGGGAGTCAGAGGAGGGAGAGGCAGGGCGGGCGGAGGAGCGGAGACTACGGGAGAGCTCCCACTGGTCAACAAAAAATCGACGCGAAGGCTCAGGCTCTGGCTATAAAATACAAGGTGGAGATAAAGAGCACAGTAAATGTTAAAAGTCATGCCTCAAACACAGGAAATTAGAGTTTCACACGGTTTGGCTTTTTAGCTGTAGAATGTATAAGGTAAAGAAAGCAGGCCTTCCAGTTCCCAGAAGCAAACACACTTCATCTACGGCTCCCATCTGCTTCCACTTGCTCCTCCCCCATGCTTACATCGAGGCTGTCTCTGGAGCCTGTCTCATGAGCACCTATGAGAGCCTCAGGCACCTTGGCTCGGTACTCCTACCAGGTTCACCCTCCATGCAGCTATCACTCCTATTAGGCAGGTGACATGGGCTTCTCCCAGAGCCCTCGCTGACCTGCAGGGATTGCTCCTTGGCAGAGACATCTCACACCCACTCCAGTTCTCTCCTGATAGTGCAAACAGCAGGACCGGGAACCTCACCATCCTCTGCTAGAGCGGAGGATTTCCTTGTCCTGTGGAGAGTGCCCAAGGCCTTCTCCATGCCTCCCTACAGCCAGAACTCAGGTTCGCTCCTTCTGCGATCAGTGCTCAGGGCAGTTCTGCTTGCTAAGGAGACAGACAAACCGCAAGCAGTGATCCAGGGAGTAGATCTAAATCCCCCCTGTCTTTCTTAGACTGGCTTCAGCTGGTGCAGCAACAGTGTCCAGGGTCTTCCTCAATGTTGAGCCCACGTAGCTAGCAGAGAGAAGGTGACTGATAGCCTCGACAACTGTTTCTTCGTTTCCCACCACATTCGTGATAAAAACCCTTACATAATACGAAGGACAGAGGTACTGTCCAGGCTCCAAGGAGATCCACTGCACCCCCATTTTAGTTGACATTTCAGTGTCATGGCAGTGACAGGCAGAGTGGCAGGTATCTGGGAATTCCCTACCCTCTGCTCCAGATGTCCAGCCAGCTTCCTGGCCCTGAGTATAGCACTTGGATGGTGTCAGTCATTTGAAGCCAGGACAAGGAGCAACAATTCTGTGGATTGTTAACATTCATGAAAAGGAATGAGATGACTGACCACCTGCTGGGATGTGGGACAGTCAAGGTGGGGAACTGAGTGAAGGTGAACTACAGAGTGAGGCAGTGCACGAACAGCGGTATGGAGTGGGGAGAAGACCTGGGAAAGAGGTAGGCAGTACCCCCAGAATCTAGCCTGAGCCCCACACTAAGGAATCGATAGACACCAACTCCCTGCATGCTGTATTGTGACTGTGGCCACAACTCTCCCTGCTGGGCACCACAGTCCTGACCCTCACACAGTTTCCTGCCAAGCTTCCTTTTACCCAGGATACTTCCTCACTTCCTTTTCAGGTGTTGTTTATTAAAAACCATCAACAGCTCACTAAGTATGCATTCTCCAGGAGGTAGGGCACTACCCTGCTCCCCTGCTTATGATAGACAGGACTATGGCAGAGTCTGAGAAGAAGGAAGAGGCTATGAATGCAGTGTCCATACCAGCTCCCCTACCAAGCAGCAGTAAAGCAGAGCTGGTGACAGGGAGGGCAGGGAGGTCGGCCACCTCTGCCTCAATCCCACCTCTCCTCTTTAATCCCGTCCTGCTGGTAGTTTGGTCGAAGGGCAGAGAAGATGGTGCTAACATCTGTTTGCTAATGGACCCAAGATGTGACATGACTTGCTGCTTGGTCCTCAGTGCAGTTCTCAGAGAGCAAAGGCAGGGAGAGGGTGTCTGTGAAATGACCAATGAGCTATAAGATCACCAGCTCACTGGAGACTTTAAGGATAGGATCAGTGCAAAAATCTTCATGAAGTAAGTAGGCTAGGGGCTTCAAATCACGTTCATTGAAAAAAAAGATGGCACTGAGCAGGCTTTTTGGAGCCCACTACCTATGATGGGACACCTCTTGAAGCCTTGAGGCCGGTGGAAGGGCTTGGACTTGCCTCTACTGGATGTGCCTTGCCTTCTTGTGGAGGAGAGAGAGGGTTGGGTTGGGAGGAGGAGGCTCAGAGGAAGAGGAAAGAAGGGGATCATTGATGTGTAAAATGAAGGGAAATTTTTCTTAATAAAAAAAAAAAAAAAAAAAAAAAAAAAGGCACAATGGCCCATTTTTAACCAGTGATGACACCTCCTGAGTTTTTCAGAAGAAATCAACTACAGCATCTCATTATGCACCCCCGCCTGATATTGCCTTCTTCCCCAAACTCTGGCAAGAGCCTCCCTTCCTCTTAGTATTTCTATTTCAAGAGCTAAGACTGTCAGATCCACTGTCTGTCTGCCCCGAGGCTACCCCTCTCCCAGTTCCCCCTAATTATCAAAGCCTTTCAGCCACTCGCTGCCTACTGTGGGGATAGAAGTCACAAGGTCCTGGAATGGGATAGGAGAACAAAATTGGAAAGTCACTGAGGCCCACCGTAACAACGATCACCAGGATCAGCAACCAGTCTTTACAGATGGACACTCCGCCACTAATGCTACTGTATGGGTCAACACTGTTAGCAAAGAGAGTCCTGGCTCCTGGCTGGGTGACAAGTGTGCAAAAAGCTGGGAGAAGGGACTGGTCCCCATGCTCCCTCCCCTCTGCCCCATCACACAGCGTGCCCAACACTTGGCTCTCAGCATCCCATGCCACAGGCTCATGCTGTTTTACCCTCGCATGGTGGGGATTCTGCTTGCCACGGCTGTCAGCATGAAGATCCCTGTACATCTGTTGGCAACAAAGTAGAAACTTAAGCTCCATCCCAACTCTATTTGGACCTACCAGGTAACTGAGAAATTTAGGCAAGAATTCAGAGTTCATTTATATATATATATATATCCCCACCCCCAGATTTCCCCAACCAACTATCCACAATCCTGCCTGTATCAAATTCCACGGTCTGGGACATGGACTGTTCTGTATGGCCTTCCATCTGCCTCCAAGGAGGCCCCTCCACAGACACAGACCTAGGGTTAGTACAAAGGTGGAAGAAACGTGTCTTTCACACAGTGGCGTAAGACTGGAGGCATGCAGTGGAAGGCAGGTTGGCAGGGAAGCATTCCACAGCAAGACCTCAGAAAGGTAGGTGGGAGGTGGAAACTGGATGAACAAAGGACCGTTACAGAGCTCAGAGGAAACTCCAGGGTGGGGAGTAGGCCCTAAATAGGAACATGGGAGCAAGGCACAGTTTACTGCAGGGAGAGGTGTATGGAAACTGNAAGCACTCTCAGTTAACAGACAAGTGTGAGATCGTGGAAAATCCTAGGATGGTAATTATGGGGACAGGAAGACCATGATGCCCACTAAGGATAACTGGCGATGCTTCCTTGGGAAATGGAAGCCAACGTCCAGGTGGCTGCCCTCATCCAGTACCCTCGACATGTTGCCACAGGCAGCATGAGCGCAGAGCCTGCCTCCAGACTTCTCACGGCTCCCATGGCTCCCATTCAGTTCGGGCCCATTGCTCACCTGTGGCCTTGCACAACTCCTTGGTCTCTCCACCCTATTCCTCAGACTGTAAGTGGAGATGATGGTGGCACCTGCCCCACAGTTACTGTGAGAACTGGCTGAAATACTGTGTGGGGCAGAACAAATGCTCAAACTGTGAGCTCTTATTTAGAAGACCCTGGGCAGTCACAACAGCCACCATGTCTCAGTTCTTAGGCCCGGGGACGTGAGGGAGGCCTGTAACACCAGACGGATCATTAGTGGCCATCTTTTAGGTAGGTTACTTTCATTGTGAAAATAGCCTTTCACCAATCCTACCCTCAGAAGTGGCTTGTTATTTTACAGGGTTTCAGCTCAAAGGTCAGCAAGCCACTCTCTGTGCACACTGTATAGGTGTGTCCACCATAAACGTGCTTGTGTGGTACAACAGCCACGTGGCTGGCCGCTCTCAGTGCAGCTCTTCAGTGATCNGCCTGGAGTGTGAAAGGGTGGCTGGGTTGGTTAGAAGCTGTATGAGCCAGAGAACAGGCTGTCAGCGTCACAAGGAACCAAACCCATGCAGGGAGGCCATACGAAGCTTTCTTGTGCACACCTTACCTGTACCACGTAAGACAGCAAAAGAAACATGGCTACTTTAAGTGGGGTCCTACAAAATGCGTACTACTTGGGGCTTATGGGCCTTGGATCTGAGATGAGTATAGTTTTATGCTTTGGTTTGTGGCTGTCCTCCCATGATAGGGACTAGACCAGAGCATGCAGGATTTGAATGCACAGGGCCCTATCCTGAGGTCCCAACAGGAACAGTGCAATTGTAGTAATGAAGGCTGCTTTTGCTACAAGTGATCTTTTTAAAAACTTATCTTTGAAAAGAGGGGTTACTGAGGTGGTTCCCTACAAACATAACGTAAGTGGGAGTACAGACAGGACATACAGCATGCAGAGGATCACCTGCTGAACACTTCGAGCCCGGCAGGAAGGTGGAGTAGGGGGAGGAGAGAGAGTAATCACTTTTTTGGGGCAGGTCCGAGCACGATCCTTTTCCTGTCGCTTTTACACCAACAGACACAAACAAGAAAGAACACTGTTGAAACAGGGGCCTCGTGGAGATTGCTCCTGGGAGGGGTGAGGAGCATCTGCATATCTGCAAAGCATCCCAAGAGGCCCCTTCCTTGACCATCCACCCTCCACAGCACCTCACTCTGTGTTCAGGGATGGCCCATCACAATCTTTTGTCTTTCACNTTGGATTGGAGACTTAAACCTCACAACTGGTGAGAACTTTGATGTGATGCTCTCAAATGCCAAGGGTCAAGGGCTTTATCAGAGAAGTTAGTGACACAGAAATGGATCTGATAGTAGAGAGAAAAGGCAGTGGGGCCCACCTGGGATAGCACATGACCTCTGCACACCAGGTCACACTAGGGCAAAGCATATTTCCCGCAAGCCGTCTGTGGCCATGTCCCATCAATGCCTCNCTTTCTTAAGCCCCTCACTCACATGCAAGAGTTCTGAAAACTACAAAGAAATGCCAGAAAACAGGCTCTACAAATTGAACCCTAACTGAACAATCATCCCTTGTTCTGCCTGTACCACATATGTCCTTCACCGNGGGTCGGTTCATGGTTCAAGAAAGATGCTTCTCAGTATTTGAGAAACAGCCATACATTACCCTGGACCTCTCTGGTACCTTCCAGAAGATTCTCAGCTTCCTTTACCCAGACTGCTGTACAGGGAAGAAGGTAGGGCTGGGGCAGCTATAAGGTCAGAGAAACATCTCCACTGTGTGTTCCCACCTCCCATGACAATCTGCTTCCAAACCTAGGCTGGTTCATGTGCAGCTTATCTGCAGGATGTACTTGTGAGATCAAAAGGAAAAGGGGAGGACAAGGGACGCACTGCAGTGTTTACACTGGAAAGAACAGCACAAAAACCATCGGCAAGCAGGGCCGTTATCCATTTTCCTCCCTCTACACGATGACCTAAGTCGGAACAGGTCCTCTGCCAACTCTGCCATGGATGCCACACCTGCCACACCTCCTGTCTCAGTAGGAGCCACTTCAAGAGACACACACAGTGAGTCACAGTGAGGTGCTGTCTGCTGGAGGTAAGTGGCCAGCCAGCAGCAGCCCAGGCTGAATTCTCAATTCTTGGGAGTGTCTAAACACATCTCTAGCTTCGAGGAGATATGTCTAGAGGGCCAAATCCATGAGTTAAGAGTTAAAAAATGATGAATATATGAGTATTCGACATTCCACCNGAAGAAACTGTGAGGTACAGTGTGTCAGTGCCACCTATATAAGCCCCGAAGTCTGTAATTCCCAACTCGAAGAAGCCTAAAGCACTTACTGATCTAAAGCACTGCTCAAGGTTACCAAGGCTCATATCATCTTTCCTGCCACCTGCTACAGCTACCAGTATTTTTACTTCATTGACAGTGACAAGGTCAACAGGCAGGAACAAAAATTCAGTGTCTACACTGGTCTTGGCATAACGTTATGAGCTACTGGGCTTCGTGAGTAGCCTGTGTATAACCAGGTTCCTGGTGACCTTTCAAGCTGCCAGATTGATCTTCATCAGGACAGAGGCCAATATCCAGCAGGCTCTCTGAGCCACACACACACTGGNCCCTCCTTCCCAGAAGCCCAANCAAGTTGTACCAGGACAGGCCGCACACAAAGCCACCCATGTCCCCACTTGTAGGTGACACCAGACCTTCCTGCTGTTCTGTTCTATCTCAGGCCTTTTCTGGGAAGAATAAGACTTTACACTTCCAAACTTCTGGTTTAGAGTTCACCTACTCCCTTCCATCAAGACTTTGAGCAAAGGATAAAAACAAACAAACAAATTCTTGATGANATTTTTCAGAAGGCCTTCNTCTATGAAGTGATTCCTACTGAGGCAGGAAGTTTGGCTTCTGTTGTGAGTTTGGACACTGCTCCAGCATTCTCTCTCTCCCTTCCTGGGCCCNGCCTNCCATGTGTATATTATTACAAGGTTAGAAAGGAGCATTTTCTTCAAAATGCAATTTCAGTAACACCCAACTGACCNTTCCCCAGCACTTCCAGGCCCCAGGGCTGGTGAAGCTGGCGGTGGGAGAAGCTAAGAGAAGCCAGGACCACACGCTCATCCAGTACCCTGCCCCGGCAATAAACTGCTCAACTGCAACACTAGGGAGACAAGGGAAGCTGCTTCCCACCCACCGACAAGTCTCCTCTGCCCGAGGCNTGGGTCTCTCCTGTTCTCGACTGTCACGATAAGCAGTTTTCCAGAAGTCCTGAAAAGGTTTTGGTGGAAATCCCCAGAAGAAGTTTTTTGTTTGTTGTGTTGGGATGGTACTAAGGATGGAGCCCAGGGCCTCAAGAAGCTAGGCAAATGTTCTCCCACTGAGCTACAGCCACAGCTCCTAAGCCCTCCACCACAAGATGTGGAAAAAATTCCAAGGAGAAAAAAAACAAAAACCAAAACCCAAAATACCCAACCCATAAACATTTTTGTATAGGTCTGAAAGAAACAAATCCATAGCTCATGACTACTTTCATAGGTATACTTCCTGCCTCACACNAAAGGCACAAACCCCAGTTCTCAGGCATCATAAAGGTCACACGGAAACAAGCTACTAAAAGGCCAATTTGGGAGGAATGTTACAACAGCAAAGACCCAAGGGCTCAAGTACTATGCCTTGACACCTTCTCACATCACACTAGCTCCCTTCAATACCAAGCTAACAGCGTTCCTAAGAGGTGCCTCAAACCCTAGGGGGTAAATGCAACCACGGAATCAGACCAGCATCTGTCAAATGCTTCCCAAAGACTACTCGCACAGTTCAGCACCTTCCTGCCTTGGCGAGNGAGCTTTTTAGGCAGGCCAAGAGCAGAGACAGGGTGGAAAGCCAGCAGTGGCCCATGCTAGACCCTAGCAATTCTTTTACCTGTTTCCACTGGGGGATGGGAGCAGGGCGACCCTGCTCAGGCAGGCAGCAGGACGGCTGGCTGACCCCACGCTCTTGTGTCGGCTATGACACACACAGGCCACGTGTGAGTGGGGGCAGGACATGGAGACAAAACAAAATAAAATACATTAAGGTAGGAGAAGACATAAAAAAAGTACCTGTGGAGGACACACATCTGTCCATAAACTGTGAGGGGGTGGGCAGGCTAAGTTACCTCGTAGAAAGGTAAAGGAAAGATAATAGCCTCCCCCACACCAAAAGCAAGTGCAAACATGGGGAGGGATAAAAGGGGGGGTGGGGAGAGGAAACCAAGCTGTGATTCTTGTTACCCTTTTACCAAACTCAATTCTCTGGGGTCTAGACTACTCCCTGATTTGGAAAACTAATCCCCTCACAGATGAGGAAGGCAACCTTCTTGCAGAGACGACCTTCCACTGGAGGGCACTCTGGCCTCCTGACATGGGGCTGGCAGAGTGCAACAACCTCCACTGCTCCAGGGAATGCTACCATCCCTGNTGCAACACAACAGCAANAGACAGGAGTGTAGACACTAACCCAAAGCCCAGTATGAGAAGCAAACACATGGCTGCCTCCTCACCCAGGAGAGTTATGGTCTGTGAGTACAGAGAAGATGAAGAAAGAGAACGTGCCCTGTCTTGGTGCTCTTTCAGTATCAGGGAGCGTTGTAACACATTTCAGAGAGACTGTCAAAACACTAGCCCCTTCTCTTTAGAGAGGCTTAGTGACATTTGCAGAGCAAGGGAGAGATGAGATGAGACGAGACGTGACATGGACACTCCAGGCCAGGTGCTGCCAGACTCTGACATGTGACTTGTGTCTCCATACGTCTCCACCTAAATGGCTCACATTCCTGGAACAGAATCTTAGCTCACAGAAGCAAGAATGGATACCTTCATATCTTATCAAAGGCCAGAAGCAACTAAAACATCCACCACAGCTAGAGACAATGACTAGCACAGTGTACACACACTCTGCAGATGCCTGTGAGCTGAGAAGACACAGGAGTATGCCAGGGTCAAAAACAAAAGCAGAATCCAAGGAAGTGTGTCCTCGGAATGGTCTCCACCATGAAAACAGGAATGTCCTGAGGAAAAGTCCAGAAAGAAACGTGGCAAAATTAATAGAATTTAGGTGCCTTAATCATCTCTATTACACTTTTCAGAGTTCCTTCAATAAGTCGCATTCTTCTTGTTCTTTTCTTGAGATGGTGTATCATCATGTAGCTCAAGTTAGCCTTGAACTCACAATCTTCTTGTCTTAGTTTCCCAAGCACTGCTTTTACACCACCATGCCAGCTACAAGCTTCCTTTGTAATCAGTAGGTATATGTGTCACCATATACATGTATTTATAGTCATCCAAACAAGTAATTTTTAGATCTCTCTACTGATTCTGGTCAAAGACTCCTCAGATCTGAGGTGAAGCCAATGNAGCCCTGAATGTGTAAGATTCAGACAAGAGCAAGCCTGGCCCACGAATCCTGGGGTCTGTGGCATGACTCATCTCACTGCACCGAGAAGATCTTCCTTCCTGTGCCATATGGCCCATTCAGAAGCGGAGCTTACCTGTCTCCTTACACCGGTGGACTGTGCAGGCGCATTCTCTTCGAACTTTGCCAGCAGCTGGGTTGCCATATACTTTACTTTGTTCTGGTTCCCAATGGCAGCATCCATTCGCCTATCTGTCAGGGTGCTCACNAGGGTGGGTCTTTCTCCTCGGTAGCTCCGGGGAGGCTCTTCCTGCCCAATAAAAAGCACCCAAGAATCAGGANGGGTCANAGGGATGCTGATGATCTTCTCTCAATGTGTGGGCAGGAACTGAGCGGCAGTTTCAGGTTGCTTAACAACGCTCTGCAAAGTTCTGATGTGCAGAGTTAGCAAGGTCCTAGCATGCAGGGCACCACAGGGCACCCAGACTTGTGCTGGCATCACCAGATCTCAGCAAACCACTTNGCTTTGCCGAATGTGTGATTTTATAGAGAGAAAGCCTAGGCACACGTGTGTGCATTCCCTGCTAGTTTCTGGAAAATGAAATGAAGGTAAAAGCACAGAGAAATTCTCCTAACAGATGACCACGTAAAGACCTAGCAAAACCAATTTGAGAATTAATAACTTAAACNAGGTGGCCAAAGAGGTGGCTCAGTGGTTAGGAGTGCTTACTGCTCTTGCAGAGGACCCAGGTTCTAGTCCCAGAACCCACAGGAGACAGCTCACAACCACCTGTAACTCTAGTTCCAGGGAACCCCAGGCTCTCTGGTCTCCACAGGTACCTGCACATACACGGTGCACATAAATCACACAGGTACACAAATGTACACACACACACATACAAAAAAAAACCAAACCAAAAACCAAAAAAACAAAAAACCAAAAAAACCCAAACCCCACACCCTTAAACCAAAGTGTAGTTAGTTCTGACAAACTTACCTCCTCTGACTGACTGGTTTTTCTCCTCTTTCCAGCCCCATCTGAATCCTTTTCCTTTTTATCCTGCACCAAGAGAAGACACAGACAGTATTAGCCTGGTCACTTTCCTTTGCCATTAGCTCTGCAGCCACTACTACTCTGGTGTGCACATACCTTGGGAGAACGCTTCCGAGAGATGGTCTGTCCAAGCTTGCTCAGGAAGGAGATGGGGGATTTGGTGCTGGCTATCAGGATGGCTTTCTCCTCTGCATTCAGGTCCAATGTGTCTGCGGACAGGAGTGAGCAATGTTTACCTAGGACAGTGNCACAAAGTCCTGACCAGAGTCATGCTCCCTTATAGGAAACTGGCGGGAAGGAAGCTCACAGACTCTAAGGAGCTATCAACTAAGACAGAGCACGCATAGCCACAGAAAACATCAGAAAGGAAATGCATGCTCAGGTCTGGACACTTTCTTTTTCATCTATATACACAAAANCAACCCCATTCCTTACACTTCAGTTGCAGCGACCCACACTTCCACTCTGGAAAGGTTAGACTCTGCCTATGACTACCACAGCAGACTGCTGAAGTTAAATTTTGATTAAGAAAACTTCAGGTTGGGGTGGAGGTCGAGAGGGATGAGACACAGGCTGTCAGTTTGGAGGGCTGCAGAGGCCATGTTCTTAGCTGCGTCTGAAGAGGGGTTCGCAATGAATAGGGCTACTCAGGGTTCAGGGTTTGTGTTGTAAGAAATGTATATCCAGCTAGAGNAAGGCAGAGGTGCCAATGAGGGCATATGGGCTTGAAGACACTGTGAGGAGGAGGGCACCATTAACTGTGGATTCTAACTTAATATTGTTACTACCTGGGGGGGCACACATGTCCCAAGCATGTGCTGGGATCCAAGGGCAGTTTTTTCCTCCTGCCTCTCTGTGGGCTCCGGGAAGTGAACTCAGGTTCTTACGGCCTGGTGATAAGCACCTTGACCCACTGAGCCATCTANTATTCTAATAGCAATAGCAATTTTGAGAACAGTAATTAGAAATAATAATGAACTGCTAACATTTATTCAATGCTCACTTGCCATTCTTAGTACAAAACAGTANTATTATATCCATCATTCTCTTTTTACACACAAGGAGACTGAAGTGTAAGGAAATTTAGCAATCTGTCCAAGGTTGAAAAGTGGAAATGCTGGAACAAAACCCAGGTCAGACACTGCGGCCAACACTCTGAAGCACTGTGCTTCCGTGACCATAAGTAGTGTCCTAGGTAGCTTTAATTGTCAACTAGATGTAACCTAGTGTCGTCTGAGAGGAAAGTCTTGACTGAATAATTGCCTAGATCAAATTGGCCTGGGGGGACTGTCCTGATTATTCATTTGTACAGGAAGACCTGGCCCCACTGTACGTGGCACTATCCCTAGGCAGGTGGCCCTGGGCTGTAGNGCTGGCTAACCATAAACCTGTGAGCAAATGAACCAGAGTAAATCAGCAAACAGCGTTCCTGTCTTCAGATTCCTGCCTGAGTTCCCACCCTGACTTCCCTCAATGATGGACTGTGACCTGGAAGTGAAAGCCAAGTAAACCCTCTCCCCCCTCATTGGCTTTTGGTCAGAGTTTTAATTACAATAGCAGAAAAAGAAACTAGAACAAGTTGTGACAGGAATACTTTTTGTAGTCCTACTGAGTGCTGGCTGAGGCAGCANGCTGAGGAGCAAGGAAACATTTCTAGGAATCTCTAAGAGGGAGATAGTGGAAGGGAAGCCAGAGAAGGAAGAGTTACTGAGAACCCAGTAAAACACAGCATCACAGACACTGTGACCGTGAGAGAGTACCAAGAGACATNACTGTGGAGTGCTGACTGGAGAAATACCAAGTCTACAAGATGAGAAACAGGCCTAGGCGTGCAGCTCCAGTGTAAGGAGCTTGTCTGATGTTCTTGAGATCCTAGGAGCAACCACGCAAGCACGCACACACNCAAGCACACACATATACATGCAAACACACACAAACTAAAAAATGAAAAAAATAAATAAAGAGGTGAGAAACAAGAAAAGAACTTGGATTGGGAAGATTCTTTGCAAGGGCACAGGGCTGTTTGGGCCAAGTTCTATAAAGAGAAGCAGTATTACAATGAACTTCCAAGTTCACCAGGAGCCACTTTTGCAGAAGGGATGGGTCTGAGAGGCTGGGGGAAGGTGGCAGGGTCAAGGAAAAAAGCTCTGGACAGATCAGTTNTGCATACTCATAGGTAAAGTGAGAACGATTTTGAAAACAGCATAGGGTTAAGAACACAGGGCTGAGAAGGAACATGTGAAGCAAGGTTCTAGAGACTTCCCTGCTGACCAGGCAGCAGGAAGCCAGGATCCCAGCCCCGAGTCTCAGGTCCTCACCGCTGGAGGAGAGTGAGTCCTTGAACATCTCGTAGAACTGCGTGAGGTACATCACCATGGACAGCTTGTCGGGCTCAGCCACGGAAGCCATCTCCTTGCCTGTCATGATGGGAGAGATGCCCAGCTCCTTCTCAGCAATGTCAAAGGCCAGCTGGTTGTTCCTCTCCACATTCTGCTCATCCAAAGAATCAAAGTCTCTGAGAAGCAGGACAAGGAGAAGCGGATCAAGTCGGGCTAACTGCCCTCATCCAGAACACACAGTACCTTGTGCCACTGCCACTTCTCAGTCCCTGGACTAAGGTCCAGGGAGTCGGGAGTCATCCCTGGATCAGAGAGCAGATGGGCTTTTCTGGACCCCCAGTCTTCCTTCCTGACTAGGGAAATGCACAACACCTTTAGGGGTGGAAATGACTAGTGATCTACCCATCCAGATGAAGGGGGAAGGGGTAGGAGGAGGTGTGGGGGCGGGGGGAGAGACAACTTGCATCTTCCAGGGACACCAACTTCTTACTACAATGTAAGCTGGGGATGGGAGCTATCTCAGTATGTGCTCCTGCATGCCTGGCCACAAACACATAGGAAACTAATGTCCGACAGTGACACAACCCTGTCTGGATAGAGTTCTCGATGTCNTGGGACTGTCCCTTGCCCTAACANTTCTGGTAAATTCTACTAAGCTTTCTCCTGAGAGGAAATTCTAAAATCTTCTTCAAAGGTTTTTCCACTGCTGAATCCCTGAGCTTTCCGAGCAATCTCCATTAATAAACAACCACCCCCCCACCCCCACCCCCACTGCCCCAGGCTTTCCGCTCTCACTACTCAAAGGACAGCTTTCTCAGTTGACTTCACCATCCTGGCATCCCTTACTTTGTGTTAACCTACTGACCTCATGGAATTTTTTTTTTCCCATTTAAAACAAATTACTTTTCTCTTAGATTAAGCCTATTAAGCCATGAACACTCATCCTGAATAGAGTCCAAACCGTGCTGAATCACGCACTCACTGCTTTGTGATCGCCTCAGGGTGTTCTAATAGGACCCTCTACCCACACTCCACCCCACCCCCAGCTGCCTCACTACTTCCTTCTCTTCCTTGCTGTCCCTTTGAGATGGAACTGACTAACCCCCCACCCCGGCCGTTCTCCCTCCTCACCCCTCCTCTCTGGTGCAAATGACAAAACACTTTCTTTTACTTATTTTTAACCAACTTTTGGATGATCATCAGAGGTCATTTATTTTACATCAGAAATTTACCCCTTCTTTTAATGTTCCCTGGGAATCAAACCTAAAGCCTGGTTGGTGTCTCTCAGGAGGCAGTTTTAATCTGAAACTCAACTCTCCTGCGTAAGCCGCCCAAGGCTGAGATCGCAGGCATGCCCGGCTACAGTTGTTCTGTTTTGTGGTACTGGGGATCAAACCCAGAGCCTTACACATGGCCCTCATTGTTAATCTACATCATGCAAGGCTGGTTTTATTACCCCTTGCATCATTAGCTTGCTAACATCACAAAATAGGGACTACGTCTTTTAGGATTTCCTTAACCAAGCATTAAAACAAAGGGCAAAACCTGATCCCTTGAGTGGACCTAATGATAAAAAAGAAGTCAGCCAAGAAAATCCCCAGCTTCTGCTGCTGTCTCTCAATCTGTTTGGCTTCCATAGTAACAAGAGCCTGAGTGCTTTGTCCATGCGCTGGCCCAAGGCCACTCTGTACTGATTCTGTAGAGGGGTGAAAAATGGCTCTCGCAAGGATAGTAGGTAAGATGACGTTTTGTGAAGCTCATGAGCACACTTGCAAAAGTACACTCTTCAACAGAGAAAATGCCCAAGCCCATCATAAATCAGGTTCGTATCTATTGTTTTCTGTTGGGTTGAGCTAGCCAAGTGTTCCAGCCAGGTTTCCCTTGTGATCAATAGCATCTGAGAGAGAGTTGGCCAAAAATGAAGAGTTCAACCCGGGGCCAATAAACAGAGTTTTCCTTTGTGCAAAGTTAACAGGCCCAGGTGGGTGTTAAAACCAGTTTTTGACCTTCTGCATGCTATGATTTTCAAAGCTAACTTTTTTGGGGATTGAGTTTTAAATATAAGGAAGTCAAAACCCTGGTCTTCTANAGAAAGCCTTTTACCATGCAACCCATACTAGGAAAAAGCATAAAATTTACACAAGGGGCTCTGGGGTCCATGGTGAATATAAAATGAAACACAAAATTGGTCATGACTTACATCAGATCAGGGCGGTATCTGTGGATGATTGCACACAGGGCCAGGCCGCTTTTCCAAGACATGGTGAGATCTGTCACATTTACCCCTGCATAGCCATCTGTCTGCCTTTGGCACCACCCCAGCAGTTTGCTTGAACGAGCTACGGACTCTAAAATAATAAAAATAATTATTGCANTATGCTTACCTAGTAATGCTGACAGAGCATCCTCTTTGCAGTACACATATCCAGCTTGAAAAAATTATTAGGGGTGGGGACAAAATGTCAATGCTATTTTTGGAAGAAAGCAGTGAGGCGTAAGTTTACGTCACTAGTATCATGATAGTACAATTTTAGGCACCAACCTATCTGATTCCAGGGTCAATGCCCCAGACAGATACCTTTGAACAGGGTGACAAGGACCTGCCACACGGAAGCCATGTTCCGGCAGCACTCCTGGAGGCAAGTGGATGGCAAAGTGCCACCTCCTGAGCTGATACCTCATTGGCAACAGAGTCAAGATGTCCCTGGAGAGCTGCCTGGCAACAGGCTGAGGAAGCCTTTCCTCCACAGCAACACCGGGAGATTAGATTAGAAAAGGTTTTCTCTGTGGTACCTTAAACCAAGAGCAAACAAAGCCTCAGTCTCACTTCCTAAGGTCCTGACTGACCGCCAAGTGAAGAGACTCTGTAGGGTGACAATGATAAGGCCAAATACTCCAGACCAGAACAGTTCCCTAGACTCAGGTTAGCAACCTGTGTTATAAAGGATCACATGCAGAGATAACGACAAGGCATGTGACTCGCTGACATGCCTTCATCATAAGGAGTCCTGTGAGCACTGGTCTGCTCACAGTCTGTTCCCGTCCCCGAGACAGCTGGGACTTAGCTTTGCACGAAGTCACTTGGTGATTTGTGAACAGATGATTTAAAAACGCCTATGACAAGAGTCTTGCTAAGTCCTCCACAGTGACAGCATGGCCTGAGACAAAAAATGGAACACTTCTGGTGCCATCTCTTGTCTTTGCTATTGACCTACTCCAATGTTTCCCACGTTTGCACATCCACCTGCCCCATGTATATCGGGCAACTGCAGAAACACAGGTGAACACGGCAATGGTGAGAGAGAGATACATTCTCTGCTCTCAAGGGGCTGACACCGCAGGGGTGAAGAAGAGGATGTCATAAACTGCCTGTTTTCACATCTACCCTGACATCTCACGACCATGTTATTAAACTGTCCAAGATAGAACTCGAACATTTCCAGCCTCCTCACCTCCTCGCCTCCTTGTTTGGACTGATGCAGCAAAAACACAACTATCTACTGATACCTCTCAGGACAATTACTGTTCATGCCTACCCACTGTGGTGCCCTTGGACTTTTAGTATTAATAACAATGACAAAACTGTCGCTGTTTCCACCCACAGCATGCCAAGCACTGTGGAAAATGCTCAGCCAGAAACTCATGACTGCAACCCAAGAGCAGTGTCGCTCCTCCCAGAACAAAGACAAGGAAACCGAGGTTCTGAGGTTCTAACTAATCTGCTCAAAGCCACAAGCGCTGCAGATGGCACAGCTTGGACTGAGAGCTGCTTGTATCTGGCTCCGAAGTCCAGGTTCTACTGTGATTCACTGCCTCAGCCCCAGATTCTGGCCTTTACCACAGAGACTGACTACCACGCTATTTCCTGAACAGCCTCCCTGCACCTCGTGTATTTCCCTGCTCAGTCTGCTCTGATGTGCCTGACCAGTTGAACGCAATGCCACTCTCTGAAGAAAATCTNCAGTGGCCCTTCAACACGCACAGAACACAGAATGGCCTTNGAGTCTGCTACAGCAGGACCCAGAAGAAAGGCCACCACATGTTCTCTCCCAAAACTTGAGTGTGTGTACGGGTACCCAGGAGCTTGTGTGCACTTGGGCACGCGTTCTTTCTCACCCTCTCCAGGGTCTGTCACTGACTGCTGTGGGACACTGTCCTCCAGGTGTAACAGCACTACTGTCTAAAACAGAATGGCTGTAATTAGTGCAAGTGACCCTTAAGGTCAGGGCCGGTGATGGCCCCTCGTAGGAGGGAAACACCTCAGCTGTCCATGCTGCTGTTCTGGCTGCACACACTCTCAGGAGGTGCTGGAGCATAGAGAAATCAGAAGGCTAACTGAAGGGAAGCCTCCACNCACACAGCTATGGAGAAGTCATCATCTACATAGGAGTGAGACTTCAGCGATTTGGACATCTGGGGGGGGGGTCACCCATGTTCCTGCGGCCACGCTTATTAACTCACTGGTTCACAGAGCTACACTTGAGTGGACTCATTACTTTTGTCTATTGTTGGTTCCCTATCTGGGACAAACAGACATTTGTTTCTATCTCCCTAGTAAAAGTTCATGAAACAATAATTTTCCTCTATACTCTTGTACTACCTTAGACCACAATACTTTTGTGTGTGTGTGTGAGGGTCATTTTGTGCATCCCAGAAAGTGTAAGCAACATCCCTAAGTTCTATTCACTAGGTGCCACTAGCAAACCTATCCCAGCCATGACATAAAAATATACCCTGGCAACAATCTAATATCCCCTGAGGGTAAAACCACTGGCTACAGCCCAGGGCCTTTGATAGCACCGTGGTCACGCAATGGCTTGATGGATGAATACAGACTTCTCTGAACAGGTTAGACCATTGTCAGAACTCACCATTTCGAGTCAGCTTGGGAGTGGTTCGGGAATTCACCAGGTTCTCCATTTCCAGATGAATATCTTTTGTTTCTCCGCTATCATATAAATGGCGCACCTGGCGGAAAGTTCAAAGGTTGAAAAGGAAAATCAAACCCCGAATAACAAATCCCCACTTAAAAGAAGCAAGCTGGTAAAGTCCGGAGTTTTGTTTTTACTTTCTGGCAGTGCTGGGGAGAGGTTATGGTCTTGCACGGCTAAGCAGAGCTATACCCCTATGGTAAACTTAGACAGATTCTACATGATGCCTTAGAGCTTTCGTAGAATGACGTAAGCAGCTGTGCTGACAGTAAGCCAGTTGGCCACAGCAGTTCCTCTGATCTGATGTGGCCCACCTTCAGTGTATTCATAAACACTGTTCAAACACATTCAAAAAGCCTGTAGACATCAGGGAGAAGGCCAAGAAGAGTCTCCTCTACGATACAGACAAACACGCGAAGGAGGCCACTTCCTGATGTGTCCTGCTCCTCAGGACTCTTGTGTTCTGTTAGATGTCACAGGAAAGGTGGCTTTACAGATTCTGGAGAAGCCAGTACAAAATCTAGGCTAACACTAACAACAATGCCTTCTACTTGCAGAGAACNAGNGTCTTGACCTTTCAAAGCCCTTTCGAGAGAACAATTGCATTTGTCTGACAATGAGGCTGTGAGTAGGCAGAGATTACCAACTACACTTCTCAGGAGAAAAAGAGAGGTTCGGAGAAAGCCCAGCAACCTGGCTGAGTCTCAGGTGATGGGTGGTGATGCTGTCAGTGACGTCATGCTTCCCTACTTGACTACTGAACCAGTCGGTGCCCTTTGCCCTACTCTGTGTGGTCTGAATTAGGAGGTGGAGGATGAAATCCTAGGTCTTTTGTTTTTGTCACCCCTGATCTTCTACAAATCATTAAAAACAAAACAAAACAAAAAAAACCTCTACTTATCAGACATAGTGGCTCACGACTGTACCTCCAGCATCTGGGAAGCTGATCCAAGAGGATCACCACAAGTTCAAAGCCAGCCAGGGCTATGTAGTAAGTCTCCCCACCCCCACCCCACCCCAAACTCGAAACAACTGACCAACCAATAAAAAAAAAGAAGGAAGGACTGGTCCTCTGTGCCCTAGCTGTTGAATGTGGTAATGGGAAATACTATCTACTTTCGACAACAGAGACATCAACTTGGATTAGTGTGTGCTGTATAATAACAAACATACCTACACACGTTCCTGTTGGAATATATACTGTATAACAAACATATATATTGTATAATATATACCGTATAATAACAAACATAGCTATATGTATTCCTGTTGGAATACATATCATATAATAACAAACATAGTAGCCAAGTGGTGGTGGCGCACGCCTTTAATCCCAGCACTCGGGAGGCAGAGGCAGGCGGATCTCTGTGAGTTCGAAGCCAGCCTGGGCTACAGAGTGAGTTCCAGGAAAGGTGCTGCCAAAGCTACACAGAGAAACCCTGTCTCAAAAAACAAACAAACAAAAACAAAACAAAACCAAAAAACCAAACATAGTTATACACATTCCTATCTGGTCTATTGACCAGAGTTATGAGCATCCAGAACATGGGCCTAGGTGTACATAACTGACGGGAACCCTCTTACCTGGCTTGGCCGGAGGAAGTTGATGTTAATATTGGGATACCTAGTGACAGGGTCGATGCTATATTGGCTGAAGTTTTTGCTCACGTTCTCAGGGGTGGTCTGAGGCAGCAACCTATAAATGCTTTCCCTGCAATGACATACAACAGTGTGCTCGCAGCAGCGACAGACACCAAATTACCCAACAAGTGAGCCCAACAGTCATCCCTGATGAATCTATCTAATCAAATCAATCTCAGCTCTTCCCTCCAGACCTAGAACTCAGTGACTCCATAGACCTGAACCAGGGAAAGGACTGAAAGGAAGAGCAGGGACAATGCTGTGGGTGGTGGCAAATGATGCTAATTTAGAAGGATGTTATGTAGTGTGCCAATATTTACTATGATTTTTAAGAAATTAAAAAGGAACCTATGGCCAGCTTGTGTGGGGTTATTGGAATGCATAGTCTGTCTTGTCCTGAGTCCTATACNCACGGAAGCATCTTTGCTGAACCTTCTCCTCAATGGTAGAGTATTTAATCTGAAGGATGAAGGATACTTCCAAAACATCTTCTCTGTGAGTATAAAGGTCTGTTTACTCCTCATTGAGTCTGTCAGTGCTATGCTTACTTCCCTAAAGGTCACGTGCTGGAAGTCTGGACCCCAGCATGGTGGTAGTGAGGTGGTAGATGAGGCAGCTCACACCTATATAATTCTATAATTCTAGCATATGGGANACTCAGGCAGGAGAATGCTGAGTTCAAGGCCAGCTAGGACTACACAGTGAGTGCTAAGCCAGCCTAGGGTACAGAGGGAGACTCTTATTTCAAAACACAAAACAAAGAAAAAGTAAGCTTTGCCATTACATCCAGATGCATGCCTTAAAGATTTAAAATGACAGAATATGCTGGCTGATTTTTATGTCAACTTGACCCAAGCTAGAGTCATCTAAGAGCAGTGAATCTCAATTAAGAAAATGCCTCTAATTAGATCAGGCTGTAGGCAAGCCTGTAGAACATTTTCTTAGTTAGGGATTGATGGGGGAGAGCCCACACCATTGTGGGTAGTGCCACACTGGGCTGGTGGTTCTATAAAAAAAGCAGGCTGAGCAGCCACGAAGAGCAAGCCAGTAAGCAGCACCCCTCCATGGCTTCTGTATCAGCTCCTGTCTCCAGGTTCCTGCCCTGCTTGAGTTCCTGACCTGACTTTGATGATGATCAGTGATGTGGAAGTGTAAACCAAATAAACCCTTTCCTCCCCAAGATGCACACTGGTCATGGTGTTTCATCACAACAGTAGTAACCAACCCTAAGACAGAAGTTAGGATCAGGAGTGGGCATCCCTGTGACTGGCCTGACTGTGTTAATTTTGGGGGAAAACTTTGGAGCTCTAGACTAGGAAGCAGCTGAACACTNTAAGCACAGCTTAACAGGCCATGCTAGTAGGAGCTTAGAGGACAATAGTGCATAGAGCAATATGGACTAACTACGGAGGCCCAGCTCAAGAGGTTTCAGAGGGGAATAATAGTAGCAACTGGGCTAAAAGCCATTCCTGTGATATTTTGGCAAGAAAAAAAAAAGTGGCTTCTTTTGCCCTAGTCCTAAAGCATCTGCCTGAGGCTAAATTGAACTGTTTTGAACTAATTTTACTGGCAAAAGAGATTTCAAGATAGCCTAATATTAACCCCATCACATGGTTATTAGTAACCATTCTTATACAGGTCTACAATGAAAGAGAGCAACAGGACAAAAGAAATACAAGATGTACAGTTTGAGAAGAAAATTTAATGTTGGCACCAAGGCTTGTGCTAAAAGAGATACTGAGAGGCCCGGTGTGAAATGGTAAAAAGGGAGTGGTGCCCTCAGAGCAAGGTCCCACCCAGCTAGCCCTGCAGCTAACGAAAGGAAAAGGCCTAAGGAATTTTCCGCTCCTAAAAAGTAACAAGTCAAAGCTTATGCAAATGTAACTCAAGGAGAGGCCAGGCTCCATGCCACGTGGGCAGCCAAGGAGGGGCCAGGCTCCATGCCACATGGGTAACCAAACAGGGGCCAGGCTCCACGCCACGTGGG
>LZPO01034124.1:1166176-1182182 GCA_001675575.1 Neotoma lepida
AGAGTCACAAGTAAAGGTGTTGTGGAATCTTCCCCTTAGGTTAAGGAGAGCTGCTGAGGCCAGGCTAAGGTAGGGGAGTCCCTGCATGGAGGCCCTGAGGGGTCACTGTGTGAAGCTGTCAAAGTGAAGCCTGCACTGTGCTGGAGATCCCAGGATGCTGGAAGTGACAGAACCTTGGAACATCTGCCAGGGAGAGTGGCACACAGGGAGTGGAAATAGCCCAAGAGAGAAGAACATAGCCTTCTAAACACACCCTTTGACATCAGATATGGAGCTACAAGATTTGGAGTTTGCCCTGTGGATTTCAGTATTGTTTTGGCCCAGTATTTCCTCATTATATCCCCATTCTACCAGTTTTGAATGGTAATGTATAGTCTGTGCCATTGTATGTTGGAAGTANGTAATTTGCTTTTTGATTTTATAGAGGCTTACAATTAAGAGATTGCCTTGAATCTCAGAAGAGACTGTGGACTTTTAAAGTGTTNAGACTGTGATATATATGGGGATTTCTGAAGTTGGACTCAATGCATTTTGCATTACAATATGGCCACAAGACTATGGGGCTAGGGACTGAAATGTGGTGGTTTAAGTGAGAATGGCCCCCAAAGACTCCTATGTCTGAACACTTGGTCCCCAGTTAGTGGAACTGTTTGGGAAGGATTAGGGGGTGTGGCCTTGCTGGAGGAGGCGTGTCACTGGAAGGCCTTGCTGGAGGAGGTGTGTCACTGGAAGGCCTTGCTGGAGGAGGCGTGTCACTGGAAGGCCTTGCTGGAGGAGGTGTGTCACTGGAAGTGGCCTTAGAGGTTTCAAAAGCCCATGCCATTCCCACTTAGNTCTCTCTGCTTCACGCCTATGGATCAGATGTGAGCTCTCAGCTACTGCTCCAGCGCCTGCCTGCCTGCCTGCCTGCCTGCCCCATGCTCCTCACCATGGTCATCAGGACGGCCCTCTGAAACTGTAAGCCCCCAAATAAACTTTTTCTTCTATAAGCTGCCTTGGTCATGCTGTTTTGTCACAACAGCAGAAAAGTAACAATATCAATTATCAGAGAATAATATCAATTATCAGTTTCATCCAGGAACTATCACATTCCTGTTTCTCCTGGTCAGGGTAAACAGCAGGTAAATCCTAATGCCCCTGCCTCATTTACAATCATCTGCTTCCAAACATTTGACCTCCAGGGGTTCAAGAAATGTTCACAAGCATGCTGGGGTTTTCTTTTCGGCTAGCCAGTTCTGACGACCGNAGCTAGCATGTTTCCACTGCCGCAATGGCTTACGGAACATGGGTGCCAACATGCTGCTTCTGTGTATTTTCTCATGTAATTATTGGAAAGGAATCAGGACCAGTCAGTGGTGCACAAAGATGCAGACACCACATGCCAACAGTGGATGCTGTCTGAGAAGGGTTATGAGAACAGCAGCTTGGGCAGATCACCTGGAAGTGTCTGGGACTTTATAAGACAGAACCTTGCCTTTCTCTACTCGATGAACGTGTCTTTTTAAAAGGAACAAACAAGAGGGAGGAAGAACTNGCACTTGGCTGAGGAGTAAGCAGGCCCACTCCCCAGTCCTGTAGAAGGCACCCATGGCTTCTTCCCATTACCTCTCTGCCAGAACTTCCAAGGGGCTGGTGCCCAGAGACCAACTTCGTACCATCCAGGCAGAGTCCATAGCAGCCAGAAAGCCCCGGGCTATTCCTGTTCCCATTGGCCAGAAAGGCTGCAAAGGAGATATACACAGCGTTAAAGAAACTCAGCTACTAAAGAAGGAAGTAAACCAGTGTCCCTGGGGCCATCATCACTTTCTTCCTCTATGGTACAATTCTTGTAAGGAGTCTCTGAACCCCTAGACTGACTCATCACTGTCTCCTATTTATCTCTGCCTCTGCCACTTAACTGTCTGCCCCTTTCAGTACTCACCTCCAGGAGGCTGTCCCCAACCAGAGCTACTAGTAACTGGTGTCCATTTTGTTCCCGTACCAAGGCAGCATTTTCAGAGGCGTACATACAGGTAAAGTCAAACATGGCCACATCAGGCTGCCCGTAGTGATTGATGGCAAAATCCAGGGAAGGCAGTTGCTGCTGGGTGGAGAAGTCTGCGGCCTCCCGGGCATAGTTCAGCAGGGCCTCCTGGTCCACATTCTCCCGGGAAAGCAACAGCTCCGTGTCTGTGTAGTCCTGTCCAGGGAGAGCACAGGCTAAGATGGAGCAGCCCAAGCGGGGATGCCCAGTTGGCTAGCTAGAACCCCACAATGAACATCAAACATGACCTAGTCTCCTGGGATTTTTCTACCTAAGATGTTTTTACATACCTAAACCAAATCTTTTATATCAATTAAAAAGAACAGGGATGGTGGGGGAGGGCGGTGTTGGTTAAGAATGAATCAGCTTTGCTGCCTATAGGACCTGGCTTTCCCACTCACTAGCAGCAGAGGTCATCTATCTCAGAGTTGCTACAATTATCAAGTAAAACAGCCATGTAACAACACCTTATAAACTGAAAAGGCATTTTAAAGTTTATGGTATTTCCTATAATCACTTTAATCTGGGTGTCTGATGGCTTTTGGCAGCAAGAAATTCAGATTTATTACACCTAAAGGAAACCTGAAAACTTTAGTGCAAAGAGAAGTGCAGTGTGGAGCAAGAGCAGGTCCAAGACGATGAGAGGGAATACCCTGAAAGTGAACTAGAGATTTCTAAATCACACAGAGGATTCTGAAAGGCTCTATGAAATTCCACTGACAAATAAAAAGGACAATAGCATGAAAAGGACTTTCTATAGAGAACCCAGAAACTCTTCCTCTGCTTTGGAGGTTCCTGTGCACTGAGTCAAGTCTGTTCCCCTAACGTGGGGCCTGTGGGTTCCAAGTGCCCCTAATGGTACTCAGTTAAAGCCATAAGCTGTCAAAAACCAAAACACAAACACTCANGGTGGTCCTGGAAATACTGTTTGTTCAATGTTAAGTGGCTATGATGGCTTTAGTATTTAGCAGCACAAACCCCTTACACTACAAAAATACAGGTGCAAAGTAAATCAGACCTCAGCATTCCAGACTGTGCTTATTCAGTTTTAACTGATAACCCAGATCTGCGTGGATGGCTGGCTTGAGTCCTAACTCTGTCCTCAGGCATCCCGACTGCAGTACTAACAGCAATAGAAGAGCCCCAGATAACGAACCAGCCAAGCAGGCCCTGCTTTTGTTTGGCAGGGAACTCTATATATCAAGAGCTTTGTCTTGCTGTTCCCTACGCACACAGGACGGGCACGCTGAGATGCAGACACGAGGTTCACGGTGGAAAGGAGACTTTGTGTCGCAAGCACGTGCTTGTCAGCTTACTCCCCAGTCTGCTATAGAGAAAGCAACAGTGTGATTCATTCTCAGGGGCCTGATGTGTTACCACCCTGCAGACACAAAGAGCTCCCTAAGAGTCAGCTCTGAGACTGGTGGGGCTAAGCCATTTGAGGCTTCTTCTATCCATTCATCACATGGAGAAAGTAATTCTCACATCCAGATCTACAAGACCAAGTGAGATGACAGTCATGCTCTTTAAGGGACCATCTACCCTGTGATTTGGATTTTAGGTCCTCAGCTCAGGGTATGTCATACAATTAGTCACCTGAAAAAGGGCTCAGCTGGAACTGGCGAAGGATAGACACTAGGCCTTTGCTGTTAGTTAGAAAAAGCCTTAAACATACCCCGATCTGGTCAGGTCAGTGTTTCCTGGACCTCTCGTAACCACATTTGCAGTANCACCTGAGTCACTGTTAGGCTACTGTAAACACCAAGTGTTTCTTGGTTCAACACTTGCCATTCTGCCCCCCAAAAGAGGACCNACTAATGTGGGCCCTGGTAGGTGCAGGCATATAATCTCAGCTATTGAGAGGCTAAGGTAGGATGACTACCCTTTCAAGGCTTGCCTGGGGCTATGGTGCTATTTCAAGGCCAGCCTGAGCCACTTAGTAAGAGCCTGTCTCAAAGAAAACAGTTCTATGTAGCTCAGTGGCAGAGTTCTTGCCTAGCATGCACAAGGCTCTTGGTTCAGTCCTCGTAGGTGTGGGAGGGTGTATGATCGATGATTGTCATGTATGGAATTCAATTTAACTGTAAATCAGGTTACCTAAAGTGAAAGTGGCTAATTATGCAGAACGTGATATCTGACAATTGCTCTAAAATGGTTGAAGAGCAGGAGAGGGGAGGCAGGAAGGAGTTGAGCTTACTGCAACAATCTGGCCATGTTAGTAACTGTTGAAGCTAATCATAATCATGGCCACACAGGCCCATTCTGCCCTCCTCCTTCTGTTTATAACTTCAACTTCCATAATAATTTTTTTTTTTCCCGAGACAGGGTTATCTCTGTGTAGCTTTGGCGCCTTTCCTGGAACTCATTGGGTAGCCCAGGCTGGCCTCGAATTCACAGAGAACCACCTGCCTCTGCCTCCTGTGTGCTGGGATTAAAGGTGTGCGCTACCAACGCCCAGCCTAATAAAAATATTTTTAAGTTAAACTAATAAATAGCATGGGTTTCCAGATGTGTTCAGTGTCATTTTTATTCCCTTACAGGAGAAACCCATCGGACTAAAATTCTTCTTAGTAATCATATCAAGTAGTTCAACAAAGATGTTGCCTGAAAGAAATCCATTGCTCACATGCAGTATCACCCCTTTGTCCAGTAAACTCTGCTTTTTGGCCGTCATGACAAAGTAGTGTGTGTCATCTTTGTAGTAGACGATGTTCTCTAAGTCAATACCTGCAACCAGAAGACAGATGGGTGAGAATTCAGGACGACTGAGACATGGAATCCACAAGGCTGGACTTGGGTCTCACAGAAAGGGCTGAAGAGCACCAGGCAGGAAAGCTGTCTAGGCTCAGATCCTNACTTCCTGCACAGTGCACGGAAATCTCAAGCTTGCTTGCTTTTGTGCTGCCCTATAACTCACTCAGTATCCTAGGTTATCCTAAAAACATGACAATGGGAAAAGTAAAACGGAGGCCAATCTACAAGAGGGATGGATTATGTACCAGGTAAAACCTCTTTGATAATCACCAAGGAAGCTAGAGGCTNCACCTAGATTTCTAACAGGATAGACACCTAAATGCAGAGAGAGANATATTGAACATTTTATTCAGTTAACCTGAAAGATACATGGGATGGAAAGAAATCAAGCTCTAGAAATCAGAATGAAGATACTTTTTTGTTTCATTGCAGCAGACTATCTAACCTAATCCATCAGAAAACAGTCACGCACAATCCCATTCCTGTCCAATAATGGTTGCTGGTGAGCTCAGATGACCTCAGAGAAGGCCAAGGGTGACAGCAAAGGTCACGACGTCAACAAAACCAGCCAGTGGGAAGCCTGCTCATCCAGCAGAGAACCTGGCTCGAAGGGGGGGAAGGAGCTGGGATGAGTTGGCAGAAGGCAAAACCAACAAAAACAAATCCCAGATCAGCCTGGTCACTGTGCTGAGGACTGACACAGGAAAGCAGCAGTGTGGAAACACGCTAAGAACAAAGGATGGGAGNGGCAAAAGAACAGAGGACAAAGGACACAGAAGTGACATCCGTGGCTACCCGCGCCAACAACCTCTGGGCTCTGGAGGCCCTGACACCAACCTGTGGCTTCTCTCAGCTCCTGGAAAAATTTTTGGTTGAATATAAAAGCCACACCACTGATCTCTTCTACTTTGGCCTCTGCGGTTGTGTTTCGGTTAATAAAATTTGCCGTAATGGCAATGGCTAGCTTGCCACGAAATTCTTTCCGACGAAATCCTAGAGGGAAAGAGAGGACTTCAAATGAGAGAATATGGGGAGCCAGAATCAGGGAAAGTAGGTAGCTCACCTAACAGGGATGGAACAACTCAAGAAGGAAGTCCCCTCCCACATCATGGACAATGTGAAATCCATCTGACCAGATTACTGCTCAGTACTAAAGGTTACCCTTAAAATGGAGGGGTGCTGTGTGCCTGGCACATTCGTGCATAGATTAAAAGCTGTGGTACCAATACTTCTAAGCANAGCTTGTCTCTTAGTGTTCTGTGGGAAATACCTGACCCCTGCAGGCAATGACTGGGGGGCACATGCAAATTCTTAGGGTACAGGTCAATCTCCAATCTGTGATAAGCCAGGCAAGAGAGAACGGGCCAAAGCCAGTACCTTCCAGGGTGTTCCTACGCCCATCCCCACCAATGATCACTTCAAACTCATATTCTGATACAGGATGAGTTCTGGGGTGCACCAATGCTCTCCATCCTATCCCTGTGGACCAAAAGCAAAATGAAGGTCACAACTTAGAGAAAGTCACACCCAGACACACAGACCACACGGTGTCCCAATCCAAAGTACTACATGTAATAGAAGAAGAGGTCAGCCTCACACACAAAGTTTTGGCAAGAGCTCACAAAGACACTTTCTTTACTTTTGCATTTTCTATAATACAAATGCCTGCCACACCTAACATCATGTCAAAGGCCTCTTGGGCAAGCCCACAGTCCTCAAAAGCCCAGGCTGCATGAACAAAGCCCCTTTAGTCAGCGCTGAAAACCACCTGCAAGTCCTTCTGGTTCCTCCCATGATCTCATCTGCTCTCACCCACTCAGGCCCTCATGCCTTCCTCTGTCCAGTCCGACTCACGTTCATTCTCTTGGTCCTCAGGAGGCTGAACAAGTCCTTGGAACTCCACATTCACGTGGATTTCAATGCCTAAGATCAAAGCTACTTTCAAGAGGATGAGCTGGAGCTGACGGATACCTAGAAGAACACAAAGATTTTGATGGCAAGGGGACAGGAAGGGGAGAGCCTTGTGGTGCCCACCCTCAGGCTCCCATCCATCCACGTCTGCTTAGGTTCCCAAAGGCTGTCTTAGCAGAGATGTGTCTCAGAAGTTCTCTTTCTTTCTCCATGTTGTAAAGGTAACATCAAACAGTGGAAGAAACATTCTGGGTACACTAGGCCACCCCACTTCTGGAGCCAGGTATTCCAAACATCCTAATGTGATGACAGAGGGGTCCAATGAGAGCCACAGTTTTCANCAGCACCCATAGTCTTCAGAGGCACCACTTACTGCAAGCACAGGAGAGGTGAACCCACAGGTAAGATGCCATAGCATCTGTCTTCCAATCTAACCCCCTGCTGGCCTCACACACTCCTACCAGATACACAAAAGAAGCCACATCTCTTATCGTTTTCAACCACCAGTGATTTATAGTTGTGGAAACTGAGGTCCAAAAAGACTGAATCCTGCTCATGATCACGGTAATAAACATATTTCATGAATCCCTACTCGATCTGGCATCAATGAGAAGTGACAGTGAGACAGAAATCCTGTCCCTAAAATAAATCTGGCCACAGATAAGGACCACAAATCCAGTCAGTCAACGACCCTTGGTCCTCTCTTAAGGTCAAATTTACCTGCATCCTGTGACTAATGAGCTATGAGCACGAGCAAATCCCCTGCTAAGTCACCTCAGCTGACCACATCCTCGCCCTTCTGAATCACTCTCCTGAAGACTCACTGAGGCCTGTGCTAGCACACACTCTATTTCTGCAGACAACTGTGGGTTCCAAGATACTTTACAAATTACAGCCTGGCAGATGGGCTGAGCACTTCCTCTTGCCAGTGGAATGTGGCAGCCGCCAGCTCATGTTGGATAAATTGGTATAACCACTTCAAACAGCGAAAGCTCTAATGGCTGAATGTATTTCCAGGTCACAGATGGGGGAGCTCAGAACAAATGCTCCTTACTAACATCCCTAGACTAATTCATGACAGCAAAAAGACGTCCCCAGCTTATGATGCAGACACACCACTTGGTGAAAACAAGACCATCTTGAGAAAAATACAAGGCTCTGACTTCATTTATCACCAGAACACAGACTCTCCCTGCAGACTTGGCATTTGTGTCCAAGCTATGACTCTTACTTCTTTGTTTGAGGTTTCCCACGTCTGTGTCCCCATGGCACTGTTTTCCTGCATTAGTAGAGGGTACACAAGATCACAACACAGAACCTAAGCCTGTGTACTCCTTCCACTGAACTAAGAACCACCAGGGGGTTGAAATCCAAACTGTCCACCTTATTTCCAATGCCCACCCTTCCCCCTCCACTGCATATACTGTGGGTACTTAGCAAGAGTTTCAAGACCCAACAAAGAGTCTGTGTGTGAGTGTGTGTGTGTGTGTGTGTGTGGTCTCCATGTGTATCCCTGGCTGTCCTGGAACTCATTCAGTAGACCAAGCTAGCCTCAAACCCAGATATCTGTCTGCCTCTGCCTCCTCAGTGCTGGGATTAAAGGTGTGCACCACCATGCCTGGCCCCTAACTAAGAATCTTTAAACCAAACTCTAACTCTTTTTTATACAAGAGACCCACTTGAGGTTAAAAAGCCTAGGTTGTAGAACACTGGTGGCAGGCACATATCCTGGCTGAGGAGGAAATCCTCAGGTCACCTACCTGTCTCTGTCCACTGAACAAGAGAGCAGGAAGAGTTGGTGGTACTCACTGATGTGGTCGATGGCTCCAGCACAGAATTTGCCGTAGAACTTCTTGGCACCCAGACCTCGAAGATCATGTATGGTGAAGGGCCAGAGATGCAAGACATTGTTTCGGGAGAAGGCATCTCGCTTCTCAATAACAACTACCTTGGCTCCCAACAAGGACAAGTCGATGGCTGTGCGGAGACCACAGGGGCCAGCTCCAATGATGAGACACTGGAAAACACAAATGCTCTCAGGGCAGAAGCCACCCCTCTCAAAACACACTTCCTATAACTGTCACTCCTAGGGCCATGCTCCAGGACCAAGACACCTGAAGCCGGTCTAGGATACAAGCCCTTGCAATGGCTTAGAAAAGCTCATGATCGCTGTGCACAGGGAAAGAATGAAACCCTCCCATGTCTACCTGGAGCAGCCTAGAGGACTCAAGATCAGCAAGACTTAGGTGGGTCATCATCTCAACAAACTGTATGACAATCATATCTCATCTTTCATCACAACAGGACCCTTAGGAAGTTCCTAAGTCATAGGCAGACTCTGTCCAAATATAAGATCATTAGCTATATCCAGGCAACCAAGTCTGGTTCTACCACACAAATGCCTCCCAGGAGGCAACTTTCAAGACCCAAAGGGTCATGTATTGAAGATTTTGGTTTTCTGTTTTTAAATATTTGTTTATTTTATGTGTGTATATGTGAGCCTGAGCGTGTGTGTGTGTGTGTGTGTGTGTGTGTGTGTGTGTGTGTGAGCCTGAGATAGGTGTGTAAGCCTGAGTGTATGTGTGTACACTATCTGTTGAACACCTTCAGCAGAGGTCAGAAGAGGCATTGGATGTCTTGGAACTGGAGTTTTGCTTTGTCTTGTTTTAAAATATATTTATTTTTTGTCTGTGTGTATGTGTGTGCATNGCAGATGCCCAAGGAGGCCAGAAGAAGGTGTCAGATCTCCCGGAGCTAGAGTTAAAACTGTGAGCCACCCAGTATGGGTGCTGGGATCCCAACTCCAGTACTCTGCAAGAACAGCCAGTGCTCTTAACTGCTGAGCCATCTCTCTAGCCCCTGATGTGAGGTTTAAAGTCATTTCTAGACTGAAAGTTCAGGGAAACGCACTTGATAAGCTACTTGGGGCAGGACAAACACTGACCTTAAGCAGTCTGTGCTTTATGCACACAAGACAATGCTCTAACTCTTTATTCTTTTTCTTCCTTTTNTGTGTTCTCTCTTTCTCACTGTGTGTGTGTGAGAGAGAGAGAGACTTTTTTGGGGGAGAAGAGNGAATGCTGAGGCTGGAACCTAGGGCCTGTGCAGCAAGTAGCCTACCTCTGAGCTCCCCTTAAGCCCTTCTTTTTATTTTAAAGTCTAGTAGTCACTCATGAAAATCATGCCTTCAAATTTTCAAGTTTCTCCATGGGATGGGTCTCTAGGTGTCTCACAGGATAAATTAAGTCACAAAAAGCAGAAATAACAGCCTTGAAGCTGCTGGAAATTTGTTTACTAACTTCTCCTAGAAAGGCAGGGATTGCCTCCATCCCTTTCACTTGCTCACACCTATCCCNACTCAAGTGAGTGCACCTTCTCACTTCCTCATTCTTACTCCCACTCAGGTGAGTGTATCTCAGGTTTCAGTCTAAGCTGATTTTTCGGAAACTCTTATTTTTCCATACTGTGAAGACAGCAATAGAAATACTTCCATCCACAAGGTCCTTGTTTGTGAATTACTGTCAACCTTTGGACTAGGGTCGGGAAGACGCCTGATACTTGTGACAAATCCTTACNGGGTGCTGCATATGGAAAGAAGACTCTGGAAAAGATACTAGGCCAAGACCCACGAAGTCCCATTCAGATAGCACACTCACATGGGCCTGGCTATGTGTGTCCCTGCTAAGGGACCTACATCCTCCTAACAGTGTGAGGCTGGGGGCAGGGCTTCAGAAAAATAGAAACTTTCTATCCAGCTGCCCTCAAACTTNGAAGGTTCAATAAGAGAATACATGAAACTTGCTCAGGGTCTGGTGAGGGAAGTGTCAGGTGAACACAGGAAACCAACAAAGTTTAACCCCTTCAACTAGGCTGAGGCCCTGCTCTTCCCTTGCCCCCCTCTTCTCAATTCCTCCTGGAAGCCAGCTGAAGTCCTTGTGCTGGTGACCCCATGACCTAAGAACAGCCAGGTTTACCTTTGTGTTGGTGCACGCTTTTCCCTTCTTGTAATCTTTGTGACTGCCCCGCTTGTCCAGTTTGGCCCAGAGGGCTTTGGCCTTCCAGTAGTTGAGCTTGGATTTGAGCTTGGGGTAGAAGGAGCGGTAATCTTTAGGCTTCAGTTCCAGGTGGTCACAGAGCTCCTGGAAGGCCCTGAGGGTTCCCTTGCAGGTAGTGGCCTGGACAAACCGGTCAAAGAGGACGTGAGCTTGGTTCGTTGCCTCCTGCTTCCTCTCCTCCATGCTCCCCTACTCTTGGCACAACCCCCGAGGGGGCAGTGGAATGGCTGCTGATCCACCTGGCACTGTCACCTTAATCTAATGGAAAACAAGGAAGAAAAAGAAAACGGTTAGCATCTCTGTGTTTATGAGCGTTTCCCTGGAGACACGCTCCTTCCCAAACACTGGTAACACTCATGTCCTTGACAGATGTGCANTGAAACACACTAGGCACCACACAGGGTGTTGGGGAGCTGACAGTCCAGCAGGCAACATAAGCACAGAGACAATATTACAATGGGCTGTTCAGGGACTGCTGAGGCTTTCATCTAGGCAAAGAGGGCATGCGGGACTGGGCAGGGAGGTCACTCCAGCTGTCCTGTGATGGTCTTGAACACATCAGTCAAGAGTGAGTCCCAGTTTTCTGATGGAGGCCACTAGGAACCTGGGAAACTACAAGCCAAGAGATTAAAACCATAAGCGCTCCTTTGTGTGCCTGGCTGATGAGCCCACTGTCTAGAGCCCACTAAATGGAAGCACTTGGCATGACTGACCTTGAAGTTTACTGAGCNGCTGATGAGGGAGACCAGGTTTAGGAGCCATTGGCATATGGTGGGAGTGGAAACACTGAAGCAGAGGGCACACAATGAGACAGCCTATGAGCAAGAGGGGTGCAGGACTCTGCACAAGACCTGAGCTACACTGACCTGACAGAGGCCAGCAGGAAGACAAGCCCTCTTCAAACACGACTGCAAGGATTNGTACAGAGAGGGCTGAAGAAAGCCAAAGGATTGTGTCAGAGGTGGCTAAGAAGCAGGAGACACATCAGAGTCACTTGACACATAAGAATCACAAAGCTTTCCACTGCACATGGTACGTGTGGGGTNGGTTTACAGCCATCACAGTTCCAAATCCATATTTTAGAATAACAACGATGTTATCCACATCAAGTACTTATCAGAAATGGCCACCACAGTCTCCCCGTCTGTGTGCAGACAAACATTTGATCGGGTGGGAAGCAGCAACCTTACATACTTCTGCACCCACCCCTCCCCCGATCTCTTTTGTGCCGTGTTTTATTGCAACTACTATTCAGAGACATACAACCAAGAGCGCAGGGAGTCCCACCCCAGCCTGGAGTCTGCACTGGCTGCTGCGTGACCCTTGGGAAGTCAGTCTTCCTCCTTCAGCTCTGAGTTCCCATTTTGGAAAGTGAGGAGGGACTGATGACCTGCCACCTCTTGGAGCCATGAAGTCCTCTGAGTCTAATGCTAGGACAGTTCTGGCCACAGCACTCTTGTCATGCTCCAGTTAGAACATCTCACTCATCATCAGTTGCCTCTGGGATAAAGGAGACTGGGTGGAGCTTTGCTACGAAGAGGCTTTACTCTNGGATGAGACAACAGAAGGAACTGAGGAGACACACTGCATTTAACACTGAGGGGCAAGGAGCAGCCCACTGTCCCATGAATGGACTCAGGCTGGTGGGAGCCCCCAAGCTGCTGGTGCTGATGGAACCAATTCTCAGAGACCCCGAATTCTATGTCAGGGATGACCCTAAGACTGAGTGAAGCTGTTTCTTTGGACAAATCACCAGGCAACAGAATGCTCAGGGAAGCGAGGGACACTCTGCTTTCTACACATCCTGCTAAAGCTTCGTGGGATTAAATCAAAACCCTGTTGACACNTCTTGGNTTCCATAGGAGGAGGTGGGAAGTACAGGGACCAGNGTTTCCCCTCCTGCTTCCCAGGAGAGAGGACAAGCCCAAGAGTGCAAGATGGTGATTCTTACCACACACACTGGCTTAGCTTCTTACCACAGAACTGTGACATACTCAGCAGCTCTCCTGCCTCTGGCTACTAAAAGCCACACTGCTAATAAACATGGCCCGTCTCAATATCCATGTGGCCAAGAGTACGGGATTTAAAAAAAGAAGAATGCATTATCTAGGGGTGTGGCTCAGTGGCAGAGCACTAACACATGGAAGGCTCTGGGCTCCATCCCTAGCCCCACACATAAAGAAGAAATACAAAAACAAATAAAAGAAATCCTGGAATTAATCGTAACCAACCTCTGGTCTCCCCTAAATAACAGTTTATTTTAGGTCATGGCAGTAAGAAAACATTTTGAAGGTCATAAAAAGAGTCCATTCTTTTCTTACAAGCCCAGACTTAGAAGTGGTAGTCAGTAAAAAGGCAACTTGTAAGAGCGGAAAAATCCAGACTCTTTATGACGAGGCAGAAGAAAGGGTGGCGAGGAACAGCAACTGACTGTAACCAGGCTTCAAAGGGCAGGCATTGCCCTGCCCCTTCCAAACCCAGCCCCCATACCCCACCTGTGTTCACAAACACCTAACACTACTGGAGTTACAGTGCAACATTCCCCAAGTTTTGAGCACACCTGGCCTAATTACCCATGCCAGGGAGGAACATGGTTTTTCTCTGTTCCTAACTGGCAGCCACTTGCTACTTGCCAGAATGCAATGCACTCAAAACAGTGTAGTTCTTGCTGAATCCAGCATATTCAAGATTCCACACTACATATTTCTGTTTTTCTTTTGTTNTTATTTTATTTTTTTGAGACAGGATCTCATTGTGTAGCTCTGACTGTCCTGGAACTCACTATGTAGACCAGACTGGCCTCAAATTCACAGAGATCCTGCCTCTGCCTCCCGAGTGCTGGGATTAAAGGTGTGTGCCACCACCGCCCGGCTCACACCACATTTCTCAAGCCTTTCCCAGTTGTAGCGCTGCCTTGTGCCCACACTTNCCCTTGAAGATCATCTTGGATATTACTTTCCAAAGAACAGCTCTAGCCACCTGAGCTGACATCCCCTTGCTTGGGTACTGCCTGTTCTGAAGTCAACTCTCCCTTCTCCAGAGCTGCTGATCACCACAGGGCATTCCCACAGCAAGTTCCATCATGGCCGACCACTTTCACTAACAACATCCCAGTGCCTATTGGAGTGTAAATGCGAATCTAATGCACAGTCTCAGCCCGGTTCCCCAAAGGGTGCAGTGTCTGCTCTGCAGGCANGTATTAGGTGCCCTGGCTAAGAGATCATGACCCGCAGGGCACTAATGACACCGTCTAAACAGAAGTAGGCTGGTTCTCAGAACAATGCAACAGGCACCCAGGGTAAGACTACCCGAGACAGAGTCCCTTGGGCTGCCTCCCCTTTCGCCTCTGTNAGCCAGGTGAGCACAGCAGGAAGACGGCTCAGGGCAGCTAGCACTGTTCAGTCCATCTCATACACCTATGCTGTACTGCACCAGGACTGCCTCACTCTCCAGGGCACTTGCCTAGCACTGTGACTCACACTGAGAATGGCCAGGAAGAATGGCAGAAGGGCCCATCCTGTTTAGGCATCACTTCCCCTGTCCTGAAGGTCAAAGCTGCATCATAGTCTTCCTGGCTTCTCCTCACCCAGTGTGCCACCCACCCAAGGATTCTGGGAAAATCAACAGGAACCTAGAGACCAGGAAACCTGGCCAGAAANTGCCAGAGCTCTTGGGGATGGAAAGGCCAAGGTACAGCAGACAGCGGGAAGGGAAGTGAGGAGCCTGAGGGAGAGGAAACAGCAAGGCCAGGTTTTCAGGTTTCTAGAGCATCTGTGTGAGTCTGCCAGCTGACAACACCCTGTTTTTGTCTCCAGCAGCTGACTGCTGACTCAGCCCTTTACACACTCCTGGGCTGTGGAGGAGAGCGCTGGGGAGACAGGCCTGGAAGAGCACAGGGAACAGCCTTGTGCTTTTCATTCATAACAGGAAAGGCTGCCCTGACTCCCAGCTCTTAGAACAGATGGTAGGGAGGGGGTGGGGGAGGGGAATGATTTATAAAAATAGAAAAAGGAAAGAAAACCAGAAGTATAAGAAAATAGAGGCCCACCTCATACACCTATACCAGCAGGTGTACAAATCTTGAACCCAAAAGGCCATCTAGAAAGTGTTCCTTTCCCTGGCCCACTCTGTGGGCACTAATGCATCCCAATAGATCGTGGAAGTAGGTGACCAGGGATGCTTGCCCTGGAACACTGTTAGGAGGAAACACAGATGATACACATTTCTGATTATCGAGCGTCTCTGTGATTTGCACAGGAAACAGCACCCAAATCACCAGGATGGCTGCGTTCTCAAATGGCCTTCCTGCAGCTGAGTGGCTGGGCTGCTAGGGTACAGATAGACACCAAAGCTCTAGCCTGACTCAAANACCTCTGGGTTTGGGTCCCTGTGTCCTCTAACTGTTCTCAGCTACTCAGTCAGCTCTGAGGTAAGGCTTCGGTTCTAAGGAAGCAAGCCAAAATTCAATAGTATGGAGGTTCTTCAAAGAACCAGAAACAGAACTATTTTATGATGCAACAACCTCAANTCTAGATGTTTATCTGAAAGAAAGAAAAGCAAGATCTTCAAGATTTGTATACTCTTACTTTCGGCTGTATTATTCACAATGGATAAAACATGGGAATAAACCAAATCTCCATCAACAGGTGACTAGATAAAGAAATTGTNTGTACGTGTATGTTCACACGTACACACACATACACACACATTATTCAATTAAATCTCAGCACATGGGAGACAGAGGCAGGAGGGTTAAGAGTTCAAAGTGAGGCTCAGCTACATAAGGAGTTCAAGGCCAGCCTGGGCTGGGCTACAGTGAGACCCTTCTTGTAACCACAACACGATCAAAGGCAAATTCTCTATGATTCCACTTAAGTGAGCTATTTAAGATAGTGAACACCAGAGACAGGGAGTAGAATAGTGGCTGCCAGGCCTAGAGGGCAAGGAAACAGGGAGTTATAGAAGAGGGGAGGGAAACAGGAAGTTATAGAGATGCATGGTATGGGAGGTTGCATGGATTTGGCTAGACTGGCTGGCCAGAGAACTCCAGTGCTGGGGTTACAGCTGCAAACCACTGTGGCCAGCTTTGACATCGAGGGCTCTGAGGATCTGAACTTAGGGCCTCATGCCTNCAAGGCAAACATGTCATTGAGCCATCTCTTCAGCTTGTCTTGTTTGCTTGCCTGTTTTGAGATAGTGTCTCATTTAGCCCAGGCTGATCTCAAACTTACTATGTAATCAAGGCTGGTCTTTAACTCCTGAT
>LZPO01034124.1:1209126-1225729 GCA_001675575.1 Neotoma lepida
GGCATACACACCTGATACTTACTGATTTCTACTCAACAAGTGGAACACCACAGCACAGAAAACCTACCTACTTGTCCAAGGCCAGCCTCAAATCCACCCAAGGAAAGAAACAATTGATAGNGGTTGTCATAAAGTCAAATGCTTTTCTGTTATGGTGTAGTAAGACAGCCACAGTAATTCACTTCCAGAAAATTCAACAAGAACATTTCCTANGGGTGCCCTGCAAGAGTCAAAAAACATAGTGCCCAAGAGCCGACTGGAAGGCTGGGAGTCCCAGGGCTCACAGACCCCACAATCCTGCATGCACCCTGCGCTGCGGCTAGAGCCACTCTCCCTCCTATAAAGTTACGGGACTGGACTTGCTGAGGTGCAACCTTTCATAGGCAACCAATCCCTCCAACCTAGAACAAGCTGCTCTAGGTGGGGAGATGCCCCAGACTCCCTGCAGCCCCTTCTTCTCTCCAGACTCTTCCCAGGCTTGTGCTTTCCTTTAAGACTCACTAAGCAAGCCTCCCTGCACACAGTTATTAGCTCTGCACCAGGGGCTGTGATGCCAAGTCCCCTCTGACACCCTTGAAACTTAGCAGTCACTGTAAGAGCAGAGAGGTNGATTAGGGGCCAGGCGTGATGCTACATGCTTATAAAACCAGCACCTGGAAAAGCTGAGGCAGGAGCATCACCAGTTTCAGGCCAGCATGGACTGCCACAAAAACAAACAAACCAACAAAACCAAAGGCTAGGGAAAGAGCTTTAAGGGTTCCACCCTTAAGAATGAGGTTAATGCCACAGTCACAGAATGGGTTACAGAGAAGAAACTGGGTTCGGCTGGCTTCCTCGGACTGGTACCTCCTGCCAGCTTGCCCTTCTGCCACATGATCCAGCAGCAAGAAGGCCCGGACTGGGTTCCATACTTCGGGACTTCCTAGCTTCCAGAACTGTACCTGTCTGTGGCATTTAGTATACAGTAGAAAATAAACTAACACCCAAGACAAGCTGGAGTCCTCAATCTCAAAATTTGCTACTCCACTCCACTCCCACAGTCTGTTCAAATCTGCTGCAGTTCCATCCTTGGGGCAGAACTAACCCAACCTGGGGACATTTTGAGGGAAGGGCGGGGAAAAAAAGGAAAATGAAGAAAGAAGAACGCAATACAACGATGCCCACCAATCAACCAATATTACGTCATAAAAATACTTAAGATTTTGTGGTTTNCTACAAAGTTCTAGAAAAATCTATCCACACGTTGGGTAGCCCAATGGAGGGCTAGAGAGAGACAGCTGATTAGCAAGAGGTGACTGAAGTTCTGGACAGAGTGTGAGCCTTTCTACGACACGTGACTTGAGGGGATTTCTTAACCTGTTTTCCCGATGGCAAAAGACTGAGGGCTGGAGAGATGGCTCAGTGGTCAAGAGCACTTGCGAAGGACCCAGGTTCAATTCCTAGCACCCATACACGGAGGCCTGTAACTCCAGTTTCAGGAGATCCAAAACCCTCTTCTGGCCTCTGCAGGTACTGTATGCACATAGTACACAGACACATATGCTGGCAAAACACCCATACACATAAAACAGAAATTAAACAAAGAAAAAACTCAGAGGAAGGTAGNAACACNTGAAAAATCTGGGCCAGTGCCTGATACACAGCTAGAGATGACAAAGTGACAATTCCCGTCAATCCCCAACATCAGAACACTAGTGGCAACAACAAACCTAGAGCTCTCTTTCAACAGGCCTCGAACACAGGATGGCAGGAAGTATTCTTCTGGCCCATCCCTTCCTCTGTCCAAGAGTCAAAGGAAAGTACCAGTCTCCAGGCACCGACTGATCCCAACANGGANAAAAACACATTGCTGACCTTGTCCTCCATTTACAAGGCCCAGGCCCAGCTCCAAATGAAAAGCACCAGCAAGTGAACTTGCTAAATAAGCCCAAGAACAGCTCACGGCAAGTCCTGGGCCCCCCACCTCAAAAGCCAAAGCTGGAGTGCTGGGATGGCCAAGCAGCCTCGTTCTCTTGATAGCTGATAAACAACCACACCCCACAGGACAGCCCAGGGTGTGCAAGCCGTCCTGATGCTCTCTGGGACAAGTGGACATGGGCCGACCCCTAAGGAACTGGAGAAGGATTGTGATATTTATATCANCTATGGGATTAAAACAATGTGATAGAAGAATCTGGTAGTGGGANGAGAGATTCTCCTTTGCTAGGATGCAAACTCCATGGGGTAGGAATTTTTGCCTGTTTTGCTTACTGCCGTTATCTTTAGCTCTTGACACTGTGCCTGGAACACTTGATTGAATGAGAAAGAGGCAAAAATCCCATATGATTAAGGCCAAAAGCTTTGAGTCAACCAAAAGTGAATTCAGATCTTTTTCTGTAGCTATGTGGAAGCTGTGTGACTGTAATAAACCACTCAGCCTCTCTGGTTCTTCTCGGGATAAACAGCAATGATTTAATCCTCACAGAATGTCTAGCACAAGGTAATCTCTGAGAAATGAACACTATGAGCTACTAGCTTTCCCCTGCCAGTGCCTTCAAATTCCCCCTAACTCAGGGTAGAAATGTGGCCACAATGAAGAGTCAAAAGACTGCCAAAAGCAGCTGCCACTCGCTGGTCTAGCCCAACTCCTACCCACCCACCATCATGCTGTCAAACACACCAGCCCGACCTCCTCTCCACTCCTGAGGAAACTGAAGCATGGGGACAGTGTGCCCCAGGTCCCCACTAACAACCAGCACACACCTATACTCCTGCCCATACCCCAGCATGTCCTCTAGCTCACCCAAGCATGTCATAAGTCTCAAGATGGGTGCTCTTTCAGGCCACTCCAGGGCACTTTCCTGAAGGCAAACCAGANCAAGTTTCTCTTGACAGGTCTATTTCTCTGTACCTCAATGTATTAAGGCAGGGACTAAAAATAGATCTCAGGTTTGGAAGCCCCAGGCTAAGGTCACAGAAGGTTTGCACTGGAGACTGGTAAGGTCGCTGGCTTGCTCACTGAGCAGGTGCAGAGTCCCTGTTTCCTAAGGCCCAGGGTCCAGGGAGAAGACTAATTTCAGTTTTAGTCATAAATCTGTATTCTAGGCCATTAAATGGTGCTTGGAAACAGTTCGTGGGCAAAACAGAATAAAAGGGGCAGGAAGAGGGGCGCCAGTGTTTCAGTAGTACCTGGTGTGGTGGTTTGAAGGAAAATGGCCCCAAACGGAGCAGCCCTATTAGGAAGTGTGGGCTTATTGGAGTAGGTGTGGTCTTGTTGGAGGAAGTGTGTCACTTGTGGAGGAAAGCTTTGAGGTCTCATATATGCTCAGGCCACGCCCAGTGAAATAGACCACTTCCTGTTGTCTGTGGGTCAAGATGTAAGAACTCTCAGCTCCTTTTCCAACAACNTGTCTGCCAGCATGCTGCCATGCTTCCCACCATGACGATAATGGACTAAACCTCTGAACTGTAATCGAGCCATCCCAATGAAATGTCTTCCTTTATAAGAGCTGCCATGGTCATGGTCTCTTCAGAGCAATAGAAACCTTGACTAAGACAGAAGTTGGTACTAGGACTGGGGTATTGCTGTGATAGGCCTGAACACGTTTTTGTTTGGACTTTGGTACTTTGGGCTGGGAAAGCAGTGGAATGCTTTAAGCACTGTTTAATGGGCCATACTAGTAGGAGCATGGAAGACAGTGGTGTTGAGAATGATTTGAACATGGGGGCCTGGCTCAAGAGGTTTCAGAGGTGAAGAAATTTAGTATGTTGCCTAGAGATCATTCATGTGATATTTTGGTGAAGAAAGTGGCTGCTTTTTGCCCTTNTCCAAAGAGTCTGCCTGNGGCTAAAGTGAAGAGATTTAGATTAATTCCATTGGCAGATGAAATCTCAAAACAGTCTAGTATAGACTCTGTAATGTGGTTACTAGTGTTCATGCTTATAAAGATTTATAAAGAAAAGGAGAAAGCTGAGGAGAAAAAGAGCATCAGGAAGTGGAATGGAGCTAAGTCCTGTGTTCAAGGAGATAAACAGATTAAGAAATAAANTAAAAGGGAATAGTGACTTCAGGGCAAGATCCCAAAACAGCCTAGTATTGACTCTGTTATGTGGTTATTACTGGTCACTCTTATACAGATTTATAATGAAAAAGAGCAGGAAAAAGTAAAATTTGAAGAGAAAAGGAGCACCAGGAAGTGGATTAGAGTTGGAAATAAACAGATTAAGATATAAATAAATAGAATAAAGGGAGTGATGACCTCAGGGCAAGATTCCACCCAGCTAAATTTCCAACTTGTGAAAAGGAACTAAAGAAAAGCTCAGAGCTGGGTGTGATAGTGCACTTTTAATCCCAGTATTGGGAAGGCAGAGGCTGGCCGCCGATCTTTGAGNTTGAGGTTAGCCTGGTCTACGGAGTGAGTTCCAAGACAGCCAAGCTTAGGCAGTGATGGTAACCACTGAAAACAGAAAGNTGATGAAGATATAATTCAAGAAGAGGGCCATGTTCCAGCCCCAGTAAGCAACAGAACTTGGCAACTTCATCCACATAGTTCTGGAGTTAAGGATAGAAGGAAGNGGTTAGGAATTTGCCTCCACAACTAAGGAAAGTCACAGAGGCCATGCATGTGTCAGTGGTGTCCCTGAATGGAGGCCTAGAGGCCAGTGCATGAAGCTGTGAGGTGAAGCCTGGATTGCCTTGGAGACCCCAAATAATAAACCACTCAGCCTCTCTGGTTCTTCTAGCCAAGGAATACCTGCCAACGAAAGCTGCTAACAGGGAGTGGAACCAGCTCAAGAGAAATAAATGTGTTGCAGTCAACAAAGCTGAACAGAGGTTGGAGACCTGAAAAGCATTTCAACATCAGACATGGAGACGCAGAGTTTGGAGTTTGCCCAGCTGGTTTTTGGTCTTGCTTTGGTCCAATATTTCCTCACTATGCTCCCTTTCCTATGTTTTGTTTTGGAATAGTAATGTATATNCTGTGCCATTATATGTTGGAAGTATGTAATCTATTTTTTGATTTTGATTTTACAGGGGATTACAAGTAAGAGATTGTATGACTCTCAGCAGAGAATTTGAACTTTAGACATTTAAATAAGTTTGAGAATGTTATAGACTATGGGGACTTGTTGGACTGAATGCATTTTTGCATTATGATATAGTTACAAGTCTTTGGGGGCCAGGGAGTGGATTATGGTGGTTTGAAAGAAAATGGCCCCCAAAGGGAGTGGCACTATTAGGAGGTGTGGTCTTGTTGGAGGAAGTGTGTCACTGTGGAGGAAAGCTTTGAGGTCTCATATATGCTCAAGCCACGCCCAGTGAGACAGACTACTTCTTGTTGCCTGTGGGTCAAGATGTAAGAACTCTCAGCTCCTTCTCCAGCACCATGTCCGCCTGCATGCTGTCATGCTTCCTACCATGATGATAACGAACTAAACCTCTAAACTATAAGTGAACCACCCCAATGAAATGTTTTCCTTTATAAGAGTTNCGGTGGTCATAGTGTGTCTTCATGGCAATAGAAACCCTAAGACACCTGTTCTCACAGATCACAGTGGAGTTGTAGAAGTGACACAGAGGGACCTTGTCACTGCTGGCCAGGGAGACCTAACCTACAATTCCAACTGACCTTTGCAAGGAAGGAGGACAAAGGAGAGGGGTAAGGCCATCCAGCCTCAGTGGGTCTGTATGGATCTTACGCCTAGGTCCTCTCCAGGTCCCCAGGGCACAGGGAGGAAGAAGTGGATTCCCACAGAGCAGGAAGTGACAATGTTCACACTCCAACCCCAGCGAGGAAGCAAGCACTACACAACTCCAGCTCAGCAACTTGCTCAGTTATAAAATGGCATTTCCCAGCCTTCCTTGAGGCTAGTGTNACTGTTCTATAGATACTGGCTATGAGACAGAAGATGTGGGTATACCTTCCAGAAAGATTCTTTAAAGATGTGAACCATCCACAGCTCCCAGAAAAATCTGTCTTTCCACTGTTTCCTGCTATGGTTTGGACTTGTGACACAGAAGCTCATGAGCCTTGAGGCAGAGCCATCAGGGGATAACTAAGGCTAGATAAGTCCAAGAACTTGGTGTCTCCATGGTGGCATTAGGGACTTTACAGTAGACAAACCCCTGCCAGTGTGTCTGCTCTGCCTTACCCAGTGGCCTCCATCACATTATGACAGGGCAGGAAGCTGTCACCAGATGCTGAGATGATACCGATGTCACTTCTAGGGTTCTTGGCTTCCAGAAACATAAACCAAAATGAAAATAAACAAACAAACCCCCCAAAAAAAGCAAAACTTTTTTTTAGGGCGGGGGGTCTCATGTAGCCCAGGCTAGCCTTGATCTTGCTGTGTAGCAGAAGATAACCTTGAACTCCTGATTCTCGGCTGTGCACCACTACAAGCAGTTTTCAACTTCTACTCTTTATAAATTACAGAAAATGAGCTAAGACATCTGTCTTCTCTTTTCCTGGGAGACAGAAATAAGACAGCTGGAGATCCAGCAGCCACACATGACCATAAAGTAACCTGACACTTCTGGTCCCAAAGCATCTAGATGAGGGACACTCAAGTGTGCAGTGCAGTACAAGTGTTGCCAGTGGCTTACCTTCTGCGGTCATCTCCTGCAGAAAAGCCCTGCCACCAGGAAGCTCCTCCAGCCTAACGTCCTAAACTCAGCAGCTGAGACTCCACCCAGCCAAGGTTACTTTAGGGTCTCAGCCCATGTGGTCCATACAGTGTTCCTTAAAAGGCAATGCTCTCAAAGATCAAGCTGAACTCACTCTTAGGAGAGACAATGACAGTAATAACTGGGAGCTGTTATACAAGAAAGAAAAGAAAGCTGAGCCCCAGCCTGGCTGTCTTCTTTTCCAAAGAGTCTCAGCATCCTCAGCCTCACCCACATTCTGCTGAAGCTGGAACACATTCCCTTCTTTAATGCAAAAACGGAGGTGAACTCTGGCCAAGCATTGGTGGAGTGGGCCACANCNCAAGCACACAGCAGCGAGTAGGCGTGACTGACCCCAAGGTGGGCACATGAGGGGCACATGCCTGTGGCAGCTGTCTGCTAGTGGAGGAGGGGCAGCAAAGAATTAGAGAGGTCGAGGCAGGGGCGTGGCCCAGAGTGTGTGAGGCCCTGAATTCACCCCACTACCTTATCATCACCCTGGGAGGATAGGTTAAGGAAATAAACACCGGCAACTGTGTGTGAACACGATCCTTCCGGAACAGAAAACTAAAGATAAATAAAGGGAGAGAAAACCTAAAGAGAGATGAAAAGAAGAAACTATTCAGATATAACGGGACCTGGGGGGCAAGGCCCAGGGTTAGCCAAGGAAGCTGCATCCTCCCATCTTTCCTCCATTCTCTCCTGGAGAAGCAGAAGGAAAACAAGAGCAGTGAGCAGATGCTCCGGGTTCAAATGTGTGTTCTGGCCTGGGGCTGTGGAAGGGGATATCCCAGCAGGACAGGACTGGTCTCTTCCTGCCTGCAACTGTTCCTCCCGACAGTCTTCCATCTCCAACACTATCGTCGTCGTCGTCGTCGTCGTCGTCGTCACTAGGCAACAAGCGCCTCTGTGTATGTATGTGTGTGTGCGTGTGCGTGTGTGTGCCTAGGATGTGATCAACACAGAGTCGACAAAAGAAGCTAATGGGTACATGGCCCAGCAGTAAAGAGCATTTGCTACACAAGCATGAGGTTGTAAGTTCAAATCTCCAGCTAGGCATGGCCAAACACATCCAGCAATCCCAACATAGGGTAAGGTGGGGTGGAGGGGCACAGACAGAAAGATTGCTGGGACNTGCTAGCTACCAGCCACACTCCAGGTGCAGTGAAAGACCTTGTCTCCAGAGAATAAGGCAGAGTGAGAGAACACAACACCGTATGTCCCCTCTGGCCTCCATATACCCACACACGTGTGCATACACCATACAACACANGCAAAAGGACTCAACAAACATTTGCTGTTCACTTCCTAAGTGTCACGTGTTAGGGGCAGAACAGTGGGTGCCCTGTCCCCCTAGAGCTTTAGCTCTCAGGAGTTGAGACACACATAGGCACACCCTGGACCTAGCAAGAAGTGCACACGCACACACTGTGGAGGAGGACAAGGCGAGGGCAGAAAGTAGTGTCGGGACACAGAGGAATGAGGAGNCAAACTANGGTTCTACCAGGACAAGGGTCAGTGTGTACCCCACAGGTATTGGGGTTGGTGAGAAGGGCAGCCAGGCTGGGAGGGCTCAGGGATCTATGAATGTGTTAGCTTTTATCCAGGACAGAGGGCCATGGGGACAGAANGAAGACAGCAAAAGGTGGCTTTGGGGACAGGTGGATCAGAGCTCCAGCCAAACCCAGGGGCCTGACTGCATGAAGAAGCCAAGGTGAGAAGAGCATGGGGNTGGAGCAGACAGGGGCTGTNTGGGACAGGATAGGAGGTGTGACTAGGTGACAGGCATGGCCCTCACAGTCTTNGTATGAGANTGTACCAGAAAGAAAGGACCAAACTAACTGCACACAAGCATCTCTTCCTACTGGGGCTGGCGAGAGGTGAGAACGGGCTGGCCAGTCCTGGCACTCCCAGGGTGTGGGGGAGTAGGTCAGTCCCGGGTAAGCAGGGCAGTCGTCCTTGGCAGAGGTCCTTCTCCACATGGAACAGGCCCAGCCAGCCTCTCACCCACTTTGTTCCCTGTCTCCCCACATGGCTGCTAACTCCAAATCAACCCCTCATCTGTCCTAACCAAAACAACTAGCCAGACATGGGAGCCTATACCTTTAATCCCAGCACTAGGGAGGNAGAGGCAGGCAGATTTCTGAGTTTGAGGCCAGCCTGGTCTACAGGCTAACCAGTTCCAGGCTAACCAGTGCTACATAGAGAGACCCTGTCTCAACTCCTCACCCCCACAATCCCAACCCCAAAATACCAGACAGATGAACAGAGTTCTAAAGATGAATGCCTCTTCTTAGCACACAGCCTATTCCTGCAATTCCTCCCCATATGGGCACCTGGGTGCCCCTGAAGGAGGCAAGCATGCGTCCACATAACAGGAGGTGGCCCCAACTCAGGAGCAGCAGACAAGGAGAAGAAAAGAAGNCAGAAGGTCTGTGCCCTACCTAGCTACACTCAGCTTTGCCAGTTACCTCTGAATTGGTGGCTCNGACCACACCACCCTACTGCACCCACTCCTGGCCGGTCCTCACTATTCTCCACGGAGCAAAGGGAGCCAGCATCACTGGTCACCTATGAAGACACTGCTCAGATCCACACAACCCTGTTCGTGAACATTCCAACTGAGACAGACTAAAAGACCTACAGGGACAGGAACTCGAAATGAGGCAAAACCACAAGTCCTTCCCCACTGACCAGAGGAGTGGCAAGTCTGTCAACCAAGTGTCTGCCTCTGCTCCGTGCTCACTGTAAAACAGCCCAAAACGACACACAAGGAGTGAGGCACCACTCTCAACCAAAGAGAAGGTTAGCCTAAGTGCTAAGGCACAGCAGCAACTTTCCTCTAAGCACTGCGCCAATGGTGTGCCGAGCTAGTGAGTCAGGACCCCGAGGCCAGGACAGAACAGGTCACACACAGGCAAGGGACAGGGAAGTGGTTCCCACTGGGCTGGGGGAGGGGGACAGTGGTTCCCACAGACCCAGGGAGGGCAGTGGCACAGCAGCATGGCCAGAGCCAGATCACGAGGATGTTGCCCAGGAACATGGAACCCAGCAGGTGTGAACCTGGAATGAAGGTGGACCAGATTAGAACCACGGCCAGAGGAAGGCAAGGTTAGAAAGGGAATACCATCAACCAGGCGTAGTAGCGCAAGCCTTTTATTCCAGCACTTGGGAGGTAGAGGCAGGTGGATCTCTATGAATTTGGGGTCAACCTGGTCTACATAGTGAGTTCCAGCACAGCCAGGGCTATGTAGAGAGACTGTGTCTCCAAAAAAGGAAGGGGGTCCCACCTAAAAAATTCTGAGCATCAATTATGGTAGAACCAGCAATTTCCAAAGACATTCTGAAAGAACCAGGAGTGGGTTTGGCGGCACGGGCACACCACACAGCTGCACTCACTATCTTCGGCCTGGCTAAAGGAGCAGGAAGGCACACACACAGTTCTCTAGCCAATGTCATGCATTACCCATGACATTATCAAGAGTGCCAGACTCTGCTGGGGACACACCAGCCCACGGGAAAGCAGCTGAGATGTTAGTGATGTCATCTTGCTCTCCTACATTTCATACAAACATAGGAAGCTCAGGCAACCCATACCTCCCCAAGCAATATGGGAGGGTGACTGTTAACATGAGCTGGACCTATTTTACCCATTCCTTACCCTGCCATGGCGTTAGCCTTTCTTCGCTGTGACAGAAGACTTGAGAAAGTCAACCTAAAGGAAGAAAAACACTTCTTTAGCTCATGGTTTCCAAGGTTTGCACTTACAATCATTGGGCCTGTGGTGCTTCAGGACATCACAGCTTTAGTGTGAGGTAGATGAAATAAGTCTGTTTATCTCCTGGCAGCCAGAAAGCAAAGGGACCCAGCATGTCCCCAGGGACCTAATTTCCTACTACTAGGATTGACNCCCTGCCTCCAGGTTACACCATCTTCCAATAGTGCCTCAAGCCAGTGATGAAGCCTTTTAACAATGGCAGTGGGGAGAGGGGGCATGTCTTGAGGTGACACTCAAAATCCAAACTGTAACACATGGCCAGGCACTGCCCTCCCTCTGTGGGAACCCAAGTGACGAGGACAACAAATAAACCTCAGACACCCCAAGGTACTCAGGTAAAACTGTCCACTCCCCCGAGCCCATACACCTCTACAGTGCAGTGCAGGCCACCGTCATCTCAGGGTTGGTGCCTGAGGAAAGCCAGGCCTCACTGAGACACAAAGCACTGAGAGGCCGNAAAGCCATCTCCATGCCACTCACCTAAACCCAGACCCAAGTAAAACACCTTTCCAGGCAGTGTGCTCTTGACTTCAGATGAGGGCGTCTTAACCAACCAGGCAAACAGCTCAGGCTCATACAAGCACAAGGTTCCAGGGGACATATTTTAAGGACATGGCCCCCACTCTATTGTATTTATAATATACAGTTAAAACCCTGAGACTCTTACACACTTCTGGCCAAGGGAGGTGAGCCAGCTCTCCAATCCCAGGCCACACACTACTGAAATAGAAGTGGTACATTCTTGGGGCTGAATTCTGTGTCTCACAAGGGCAAAGCTGGGGAACAGCACCAAAACCTCAGCCTCTCTCCTTCAGCTCAAGCAGGAAATCCTGCAATGGCAAAGCCTTGAAAGGCAGCTTACTGTATGGGGCTGTCACTCTGTCCCTTAGCACCACCCTCCCATCGCGTCCTTTTCATGGCATTTTTGTCTCCATTACACTCTGGGTAGGCATAAGCCCCTAAGCCCAGTCTTGCCTTCACTGATAACAACTGCCAACCGAAGACATCACTACACAGGACACCATGGCTAGCAGCAGGTCACCATGTGACAATCTGCCCTGGTAACTAATTGATGTGTTCGGGTTACCTACATGTTTGGGTTTTGTTCACCGTCTCCACACAAAGCACATGTCCACACACACTACCAACCACGGCTGAGGGGGAGAGGGTGTCAACTGGATCAGCTCAATGAAACTCTGACTCTCTGTGAGATAACACCTCCTGAACCTGTGCCAGCTGTCACCCATCACTACAGTACACACGACGATCCCAGACAACAGGCTNTGTGAGTGGGAACACGCTTCACAGATAAGCTGCTCCTTCACAGAACTGCAGCCATTGAAGAGCAGCTGGTTTCTAGTCTGAGCCAGTCCTCAGAAAGTAACTCTCACTTCATCTACAAAGGACAAGGTTCAATGACTTGAATTTCATTAAAAAAAAAAAAAAAGAAAGAAAGAATTGCTCTACACAGATAAATAAATTCCAGACTCAGAGGCCTTTGGAAAGAGCGGCCACAGGCTCTGGCTTTGTCTGTGAAGCCTGAGGATGACAACCTGGCTGAAAGTGGCCAGCCTAAATAGGGATAAGACAGAAGTCAACAGCCTAGAGGAGACCTGCCATAGCCAGCAAGCAGACAGGGAAGGCTCAGTGTGAGTGTGCCTCAAGCAAGCCCAGCAGCTGGCCTGTCCCCACATCCCAGGGAAGAGCACCTGTTGACGGAGATCTCTCATCTTGTGCCTGAGAGATGATGTGACTGTCTGACTCTGCTTTTTGAGACAGCATCGCCTCACATAGCCCACATGGGTGTCAAATGCTTAACCTCAGACTCTTGGAGGTGGGGGTTATAAGAAAGGCCCACCACACCTGGCTTAGGTATGACATCAAGGATTTCAATAATACCTGTTTTGTTTGTTTGTTTGTTTGTTTGTTTGTTTGTTTGAAGACAAGGTCTCACTGTGTAGCCATGGTTGGCCTGGAACTCACTACGTAGAGCAGGCTGCCAAGAATTCACAGAGACCTTCCTGCCTCTGCCTCAGGGAATACTGGAATTAAAGGCATGAAACACCATGCCCAGAAATACCTGGAATTTTTTTAAGATTCTGGAATTAGCACAATGTGATTACAATTTCAACATTAGAAGAAGTGCTCTAGGCAAGTCTCTTCTACCATGACTCTGAGGCAGTTTCCTACTATACATCTGGAGTGTTCCATGCCTTGGTCTCGTGTAGGTACCAGTGGTACCTACAACAGCAGGTGTCAAGCCTGACACGGTAGCGCTTCTAGTTCCCAGCTCTCCCATCTCAGCCCTCAGGAGATGGAGACAGAAGGACCAGGAGTTCAAGGTCATCTTCAACTATGAAGTTAGTTTGAGGCCAGCCTGGCTTACATGGGACTCTCTCTAAACAAAATGAAACTTTAAAAAGCACCTGTCATTTAGTAATCACATATTACACGTGATGGGCATTAAGAAGCATGTGTGTGTCCTAGTCCATCGGACCTTTACAAATGTTGACTGTGAGGGACAATTGCCAGCATGGTTCTACAGAAAAGAACACACAGAGATCCAGCAACTTGCCCAAAGTCACACAGGGATGAACCAGCTGGAATCTGACCCTGGCAAGTCTAGGACCAATACACTAAATAGCCTTCTGTAATTATGTCTACTATCTTAATCCAGAAACCNCATAATGAGCAGTTACAGTTGTCTGCAAATTACAGATGAGAAGAAAGTAGGCAAGATGATTTTGTCCAGCAAGGCAGCTTCAGAGCCAAGAGTCCAGCAAGCTGTCTGACCTCTCTGCAGTCTACGCTTTCTCAATTTGTGGGATACTCGGAGGTTCAATCAGCCAGTGTGGGACTCCTGTACAGAGGAGGTGACACCACCTTCCCAAGGAGGACAGGGTGAAGGGTGAACCAGATGCCACAAGCCTGCTCTCTGCAGCCTGTCTCCCACACAGGAGGCTCNTCCCAACACCACCTCCTCAAAGATCTGTCTGACACGATGCTCTAACTCCAATTCTCAATNTCTCCCACTTTCCCTAAGACACTTTGCTCCCCAGTTTGACTAGCTCAGGGAAGTATGAAGGTTAAGAGATATTTGTAAAAACTAGAAAAGAAAGAACAAAGAGTTGAACAGGAAACGTCCCCCAGTGGAATGAGGAAGTAGGACCTGAGGCATGATCCAGCNCTGTGACTGACTACCAGGCACTGCCACACACAGCACTCGGGGACTTCACTCCTCTAGAAAAAGGTCACACTGTAGGGTTGGAAACCCACCTCGCAGGGAAGACAGGCATAACTACAACGGAATCCAGAATCCTTTTTTGGCAGAAGAACTTCTTTTTGCCATCAGCAACTTCTTATCTTTCTGGGACAGACGGCTATTCCTTACAGCCCGCTGACTGGAGGAATGCCCAACACTGAAAAGCCACTACGAATCCAACCTTTCCCCATGGGCTCCTAGTTTGTTACTCACAACAGCGTTTCTACACACTGTGAGGAGAGCAGGACGCACATGGTTAGGACATTGTTCACACAAGCTGTAACACATGATGACCCTGCCCTGTGACCCCCAGGCCAATCCCCTGCATACACACAAGCACACTAACCACCCACAGCATGAGGAGCCTTTTGACAGACAGATGCCTCTTGACAACAGTTCCAGGCAGACATACAGGGAGCCAGTGAGATGACTCAGTGAGTAAGGCTGTCAAGCTTGACAAGCTGAGTTTGATCCCTAGGACCTACCTAGTAGAAGAAGAAAACTTACTCCCAAACAGATACATATGCTGGGCTTCCATTAGTCAGAACCACTTAATAATCTTAACTAAAACATAAAAAAAAAATTTAAATGCTTATAAAAATTAAAAATTAGCAAAATGAGCTAAGGATGTGGCTCAGTGGTTACACACTTACTCATCATAGGCCAGGCCCTAAGTTCCAGTCCAGTATCACAGTAAACAATAAATAAATCAAAGTTTCACAGGAGGAAATTTGAGGAGACCCTGAAGGTCGAGTACGGCCAAGTTCAGCCGTGGGAAGATTTAAGGAAGAGAGAGCAGAGAATCAAAGTAAGCGAAGAGAAACAGGGTAGCAAGCCCAGACACAGACACTGAGGTTCTCTGTGAGGAACAGTGAGTGAAGAGAGAGGAAGTGACCTTGGTGACCTTGGCCTGAAGTTTGGACCTGTGCATGACACTGAAAGAACAGAGTTCTCGGGGGGCCAGGAGACACTGTAGAATTGTGGAGGCTCCNGANTGCTGCAGCTCCCCCTATCCAGGTCAGACAAACCTACCAGTCGTCGAAGTGAAATGGACGGTGGTGGGGTGCAATCTGTGGTAGGGTGTCTTTGCAANGGACGCCAGGCCTTCGTGCCATCCCCAGCACCCCAAGAACGGCCAACGGCATAAGTGATATTAGTGTTGGAACCTGATACTTCATAAGAAGTGAAAAGTAAAACCAAGAGCAAATATGATGTTCTGACACTGTAAGAAAATGGACACAGTTCCAACCACAGAGACTTCCTTATGGAACCCTCAAAAGGCCCTCTAGCCAGTGGGAGCTGGGGAGCAGGGAAGAGACCCCAGGGTGACTCCACAGCTGGTTAAGGGCTCACTGGAAAAGTGGACAGAGAAACAGGTTTAGTATACACATAAGAAACTCAGAACTCTGGCATCCACACCTGGTTCCTAGTCAACAAGTGAGGTGCAAACTACTAAAGAAAACCTCATCAGCCCCTCCCCAGACGTGGGGCCCAGACGTTGGGGTGGACAGCTCTGAGAAAGCAGGAGTACACAGGAGGCCTCAGAAGTGGAGGTCCCAGACAGACACTTTCTGGGAGATGCTGTCTGCAGTTTGGTGGCCCTGCACATGCAGGACCTGGGTCTGAGGCCTNGGTTCAGAGGTCCTGAGCCAGAAGGGATGAGAAGGCCACTCCACTTCCTTTGGGCATTTTCTGCAGCGTGGCGGCAGGAGGCAAACAGGGCGGAGTGAACCCAGGAAAGTCTGATTAGTGATTCAGTGCTGGCCACACAGCCTTCTTCCCACCTTCATAGACATTACTTCACCAAGCCCTCGGGTTCTTTCCTGACAGGTTCTCACAGGCAGGTCCAGGGAGCAGAGAGGAAGGCTAAGAAGCCCAGCAGCAGCCTTCAGGAGACCAGAGAGGCACATGGCAGCTGGGCTGCCAGGGAGTGGAGAACACCGAGGAGGAGCTGGGCTGACTTCTCCCTGCTCTGCCAGAAACCCAGGCTGTCTCTCACAAATGACTCTACGAGTTTAGGAAAAAGTGAGTGTCCCAAAAGTAAGTCCCAAAAACAAGTGTCTAGGATTCCACAGGCCAGACTCATAATCTGCCTCNCCCTCCTTGGGGATGAAGACCTCTAGTTGCCTCAAATCACTCTTAGACAAGCCAAAAACAGACAAAAGAAGGATGAAGTCGGGGGGGGGGCCTAGATGGATGAATTTTATCTCTAGGGGCACCTCAGGTGACCCCCCCCAAAGCCTATGTGTGCCAGGCCAACTACAGCAGCAGAATTAAGCTGCTGTTTTACATTTGTTTGTGTGTCTTACAGAAAGTCCCCGTGTTCAGCACCCACTGAATCCACTGGGTATCAGGCACTGTGTTGATCTGGGCACACAGAGTGAACAAAACTCTTACATCCAGAAAGGGAGGTACAGGGGGTAGCAGTCAGTTTAGAAATTCCCTTCCCCGTAAGCAGAGTTCCTACTGTGTGCCCTGACATGGTCTGTGAGGAACAGACCAACAGAAGCTGAGGCAAGGGTCTGGAAGGTCCTCCTTGGCTCAGGTGCGGAAGGAAGGCCTTGGTAACGGAGGTGCTGCTTTGCCTGACATGACAAGGCTCTGCCTAGTGAAGGCAGAAGCTTGAGCTGGAAGTAGAAGGAAACACACATGCACAGGCCACCCGGTAAGGCCAGACTCAGGCCTTCCTGGAACAAAGGCCAGTGGGTTTAGAGTTCAGTGCCAAGGACAGCAGGACAGGTGAGGCTATGTGAGGCCAGGCCGGACATCTCAAAGACTTGGATACAAACATTTGTTTTCTTATGTCCTTAAAAGTGCCAAAAGCCACCTTCTTCCTCGAGACACCAATACATGCTTGCTGAGCACAGTGGCAGGCACCTATCATCCCAGCACTTGAAAGGCTAGAGAACTGCTTGAA